>APFE030133306.1:176877-216305 GCA_000404065.3 Pinus taeda
GACACTTATTTACCTATTCTAGATGATTCATTCATAAAATAACAAAAATGTAATGAATGAATTGGTTTCCTAGCTTATAGAGGCAAGTTGTTTTGATTGCCTAGATTGTAGTGCTTCGTTTAGAATTGGTTGAAACAATTCCTAGGATGATGAGCTTGACCCCTAGAGGCAAGGGAATGTGTTATCTTGCCTATATTATGTATTTTTTTAGTCATTTTCAGGGTTGGACTCTTGGGATAGCTTGAGACTATATTGTACATATCTTATCAACATTTTATGCAAAGGAAAGATCGGGGTTTTGCAGCACTATTTGGTATCCATGTGGCTTTATGTCTTGATGGTGTGTTTCTCTTAGTACTTGTAAGTTGTGTATGTGCATCATTATCTCTATTGAATCTTCTCTTATTAAGAAAATGAAGTGTTAAGGTAGAATCCATGAAATTGACATGCTCTGCCTTTAAATTTGTTTAATATTCTATGTTTTCTTCAGTTTAAGGAGAATCCTTGAGACCTCTTGCTCTCCTTAGCCTCTCACCAGTTTGATCTATCCATATCACTTGATTTAAGTCATCGAAACAATTTCCTATCTTGCCCCAAGTGGACCTCTGCAAAAACTGTGCCTCATCCCCGCACCCAAAATTGCCTTTCCGTTGATTCCAACAAAATCATAGAAAACCAATTCTAAACTCTTTGTACTTAATACCTAGCCTAAAATCAGTCATCAATTTGGTCATCTCGAGCCTTTTCGATTATCTTTTGCCGAGTGTGACCCGGAGAGAGCCCTCTCCTGTCCTCGTAGGGCTAGCTACGAGGCTGAGCGTGGTTTGATGTGGCCTTGAGTCTTCCCTTATTTCAACCTAAGGCAGATTTGAGTGCTAACACGATTGACTGTCACAAAAAAATGCAGTGCTAGAAGTATAGGTGTTGTGGTGACATTCAAGGTCCGTCATGAGTAATGACTATAATGACGGACAATGACCGTCACCATTTCATATCAACAACAACGATTTATGGTTACGAACCTTTGGGGGTCGTCACTATTGATGCATATATATGGTGGCATTCATTGACTGTCACCATTTCATATTTTTGTGAGGGTCGAGAAATGTCACCAAAGCTCATTGGTGGTGGTAAAAAAAGCCTTCGTCACCAAAAATTGATCGTCGCCATTCCATACGGATGTCAGGGAACAATGGAATTGAACCACCAACCTCCTGGTTATAAAGCAAGTGCTTTTCCATTGAGCTAGCACCCTCTAAAGAATTAGACTTTTAAAAATGAGTTTACATAATGGCAACTTGCATAAAAATAGAAAGGTAAAAAATCATGTTAATACAAAAGGGATTAATATATTGGGAGATATTATAGTCAAAGCAATGAGACTTTTGTAAAGGTAATTTAATTTGCAAGGCTAAAAAATGTTGTCTACCTATAATAGCACAACACCAGCTCCATCCCCAAAAAGAATGCAAGAGCTCCGGTCTGTCCAATCAATATATCTAGAAAGAGCATCTACTCCAATAACCAAAACATTTTTAAATCCACTACTTTTCATTGTTCCAAGAATACTAACCATAAGAAAATGAATTATACAAAAAAAAAAATGATTTGTCAACAATCAGAATTGGCACAATAACTCACCTTTTAGGAAACATGTAGTTGTTACAAGACGCAACACAAAGCCATTACAAGAAGCCGTAATGTTGAAAGCTAAGGCTTTTATACAACCCAGCTAACTTTGCACCTGATATCAAAATTGCATTTTTTTTCTAATATAGAATCATGGGTATGAATAATTAATACAAAACTTTACAGAAAAATATCTAAACTCTACACGTAGTAAACTGTATTTGTTAAAATTATACAAATTGACACAAAAAAATACCAATTTAATATGGTTAAGGGGAAAAAGGTTATGTCCGAAAGACATAGGTTGTTAGCATGAAAAAACTTAATCCTAACAATCACATGAAATCCAAAAAAAAATGGAACTTTTGAGAGTTGAAAACAAAATATTTTATAGACCCTTGGTTGGATCGCATTTAAAAACTGGAACAATTATATATTTCCATAAAATCAACACATCCACAATCATTAATATCAATTACTTTTCATTTGGATATCACGAGGCAATCCACTTTGTGGTGGCTACCGCATGAAATTTTCATTCAAACCCAATAGGATTGTAGTTGCAAAAAGATGTTCATATACCAACATAATTATCGATATAGATGGAATACTTTGTGTTACTATTTTATTACATATGTGAGAAGCAAATACTACTAACAAAGAATTGGTGATTTTTTAAAAACATAATACACATGCACACAAGAACAAGTTTTGAGGGCACAAAATCATGCAACTGATTGCAAAATGTATCCCAATGAGAAAGTATTACAAAAAAGTTTTTTGTTTAAGTCTGTGTAAATACATTTGAAATTGGTTGCTACCTTGCATAGGTAACAAATGTAGCCTCAGTCACAAGGCCCAGAACATTGAAGGAAGCTCATTTGTTGAAAATTCAAAACATTAAACCTAACTATTGACTATAGTGTGGTTTACTAACCATGGAACATGTGGGTTAGAGGACCATCAAATTCTGTTGAATGATTAAAAAAGAATATGCTTAACTGTGATATTTCATATGTTGTTTCAGTTAGTCTAGTTAGTCATATGAAAGATATTCTCACTTTCTCGTGTTGGTTATGGTCTGCTTCTAGTTTGCATGTGTTCTAACCTCCATCTAGTCTCAATTGTTTCAACCATTTGTAATTTTTTGTCTTTATGCAATATGCAAAGAGGTTTTCAATACCTTTGCAGATCAAATAGGGCATGTCTAGATCACCATATATAAAATTCTATAAGTTTTATAGAAATTTATATATGGTGATATAAGCATGCCCTATTTGATCTCCAAACTTATTGAAAACCTCTTTGGATATTCTTGCAAGTGGAAGCTCTCAGCTATGAGGGTTTCACTGTCAAAGCAAAAATTCAACTTTAGAAAAGGGAACAAAGTAGTCTCCTTAGGGACTGAAAAAAAAATTACATTCTTCTTTTCTATATGTCTTATAGGTTATTTCCTTAATGATTCTTTTATCAGATTTTGAACTGATGTGAGACCCAACTCAAATAAATTCATGAATAGATGTCTAAATGGTAAATACAGGTATGCTCCAAAAGGATAGACGATATTGACAGTGATGTTTTTATAAAAAATTCTCTTCAGTCACTAAGAAGCAAGCTAATAAAATAATGAAAATAGGGATGCTTAGCATGTGGAAAATAAGGATGCTTTTCATATATTATGACAAGGCACTATAAATTAATTGCAAGGAGTAACATACTAAAATATGATAGAATAATCATCTTTGACTCATAGATTTTCAAATAGGAGGCACAAGTTCATTCAGAAAGCAAAAGGATTTTCACAAGGCAATACAAACTATTTATGAGAAGCAACAAACTAAACTAGGATAACAATCATATGCTAAAAAGTCAAAAATTTGCACAAGATGTACAGATTCCTCTGCATGCAGCAAAAAAATTTTGATAAGAGAAATTATATACAATATCTACCCTATATAGGAGAAATTATATACAAGAACATCCCTGAAATTTTCTAGGAATGTCTTGAGTATGGCCAGCAAGTCCCTTCATCGCCAATGAAATCCATCACACAAAGGGAAATTTCCTTACTACCCAAAAAACTAGAATTGTGGGTATGATATTTTCTTTCTTTTTTTTTTTTTGGGGGGGGGGGGCGGTAAGAATAGCAAAGGATAATGTCAACCATTTTATCATCAACCTGTACGAAACATATTTAGATCCATGTTCAGCTCAGTTTTGCTGAAATTTGAAAATGGACAATCCAAACTAGAAGCGACTAGTTCTAGTATTGCTTTGATCATTTCCAGTCATAACCCACCCATGAAACTAGAATTGATGGGTTTTTTCCAAAAATTCTAGTTCAGGAAAAAACCGATCAAGCTCGACAGTTTGACCAATTTTGTACCATTGCAACCCCAACCCCAAAAAAAGGAAAAAATAAAGCTACAAAAAATCCTAAAATTTCCGTAAACCTCATTTCCCATCTATTTAATCATTCCCCCTATATTTACTTCACAACCTTCTCAATGATCATTTGAGCAGCAAAGAGCATTGATTCAACAACATTCTTGTGTTGATTCATAGTGCTTCTCAGTTTGATTCATAGAGTTTCATCCAATGATTTGGAGCACTCAAGATTTGATTGGGGAGTTTCTTGGATCTATTACTAAACCTGATTTGGATTAAGACTTGGAGTATTGATTTGAAGATTTGATTGGGGTTCTTATTGTGTTTTTGGTAATGTTGTAGACATCGTGTCAAGAAAAATATCACCGAGAACCAGGAAAGGAAAATATTGACAACATGAGGAAAATATCACAAAATATAGGCAAATTTAAAAGATACAAAATTATTCAAAGACACAAATAATTGACTCTATGCCCCTCCATTGATGAGTAGGAAAAATAATTTCATGCATCTCATGATAATATCAAGATATTTACAATATTCTCATGCTATTTTTGAGAATGAAAACACTGCACAGTGTATCGGCAATGATATCGTTCTGGGGTAAAATTTGTGACATTGCAATAATACCAGGACCATGATAATCACAATGTTTGCAACACTGGCTTTTGGAGCTACTCTTTTTTTTATTCCAAATGTTGATTCAATTTGTTCCTGCAATTGATTTAGATCTGCTCCTAGAACTAATTCAGAGTGAAGACTTCGAACTTGTAAAGGTATTTACAAATATTCTTCAAACCCTATTTCTCTTAAGAGAGTTTGTTAAAAAAAAAATCTAGAAATTAAATGTAAGGCTTTATTTGCAAATTATTTATGTGGTAGAAAAAATGCAATGGATTCCAAACATAAAAAGGATCCTACATGGAACCATTGCCAAATAGTTGGGTATGAAATGGTATGCAACTATTGTCCCAAGGAAATTGGTGGGGTGGTGGTTATAAATACACTGAGAGTCAAAACAACACCTAGAAAATATACTAGGGAAAATTCAATATTTATCTAAAAACTCAACCAAATTATAATCTAACATGCAAGCTGCTATTGAAAGCTATAACATGAGGCAAAATATATGCAAGAATAAATAGGAAGAAATGGAATTGAACATGATAATGAAAACTATAGTTCTGAGGACTCCACTACTCATCCTGCTAGGGATACCTTTAGAATCCCAATCTGTCCAAAACATGAGGGTGATTATGGCACAAAGAACACAACCCTAACAGGAAAAGAGTTGACTTAATCTTTGTATCCAACAGGCAGCAACACCCTTAGTTCTTAGCCCACCATTGATAACAAATGGAGGAAGTTTCTTGGGAATGCATGTCTAGATGGTGACATGATGCAAAGATAAATAACAATCTAAGTTCAACATGATACAAATAGGGATCTGGACATAGATTTGCCAAAAATTTTAAAAGCCAAGATCCAGATATCGTAGGAAAATAGAAAGCACAAAAATATTTTGTAATATATATAAAGAGAGACAATTAAAAAAATATAGTCAATAATCAAAACCATTCAGGAATGACAAGAGTAAAACTACATGTTTATAACCAAAACCAAAAAATAAATTCTAATGCGTGTTACTATTAGCCTTCCATGTATTATAATTGATAATTTAATAAGTCATAACCACCATTGACTATTAATACTTTTGTAACAATATTTTTGTAAGTAGCATCCACATGTCCATATCAACAATGAATAAAGGGGCGTCTTGAAGACTATGGCAAGACTAAATAACAGTGTGAGTGAAGTGACCAACATCGTAGCACATAAGGGTAGAATAGGCTTTGAGAACAAACCTCAACATGATGATAGATAAAACCTTCTCAAACCTTGACATTGTACAGAACATTAAGTAATATGATTGGCCTCCAATTTCTCACCATATCCCTTTCTATTCCTTTAAGATTAAGCTTGATCAAATCTACATTTACCTGCTCCCCCATGTGCCTATTTCTAAGGATTTTCAACACACCCCAAGGAAACACTTACATGAATTCAAGGCACATTTCTAGCCATTGAAATGGTAATTATAACAAAACAACCACACATCAAACTAATTCACTACAGCAGAAACTAACATTAACAAGTAAACGAATAAATGCATGTAGAACTTCACATTTAACTTCAATGTCACTACAGTTCATTTTTAGGTTAGGAAGATTCTTCTCTTTTAATCAATGCAACAAAGGTAATGAGTTTAAACTTTAAAGGCATATCCTTATATCAAATTATACACAAAAATTTTCACAACAAAGCCCAAATGTTGGCCACAGACATCACCTCAAAATAGAAAACACAACAATATGAGGAATTTGATATCAACAAAATTGTGAATTGTACAATTTGAAAATCCAACACCTCTGAATTGAGATTAGCCTAGACAAACGTAATTGCTCACAAAGAGAATCAATACATGATAAAAAAGAATTGTTTGCCACAATGGAATGCATCTAAACTCCATGTTAACTAGTATGACATTAATAAAATATGATACCATCATGATATATATTATATAACTAATAAATTCCCATAAAAATGCTAGTGAGATAGGATAATATCTCTAGTCCACGTAGCTTCCATACTATGGAAAACATTAACTCAAACAATTTGAACCAAGCAGAAACATGGGAAAACAAAAGAATATGGAGTACAAATACATTAAAGTGTCATAGCAAAGTTAACAATAATTATTCAGCTATAGATCAAATAAACATCATATGGTACTTACTTAGGAAGCACCAGTAAAAAGATCATCTGGAGTAGACGTGCACATCAAAACCAAGTCAGCATCCTCTGGCTTGACTTTTTCCATTTCAAGGGCTGTTATAGATTACTCTACAACTAAACCAATTAGTGTTTCATCACTTGCAAAACAAAGTGCGCTTAATGACATTTTATTCCATGTAATTGAGGAGTTTTTGGCGGACCTTTTTTAGTATCCACAAAAAAATATCAATTCTAGACTTTCCTTCATATATTCCTTCCTTTGAGTACAATTATTCAATCCCCATTATTACATAGTAAGCCTTGTTTCCTTCCATATGAAAGATTTCCTAATTAAGTGTTCCTTGTAATGATGCTCCCTAATTCTTCATTAAATATAATATATAGTACTACTCAGAGTCCCAATATGTAGGGAAAATATATTTTCAACTTACAGAACTTTAAATGGTCATTCCAGTTAAAATACCTTCAGCAACTTTGTGGTCTTTGTTGTTTCTAAGGCCTTTGGGATGGCACATACAATACCAAGCCCTATTGGCTAGGGATACACTTTCTTAACAACCTGTTAGTGCTACATCGACTCATGTTCTCAACATCAACATCAAAGTTGAGGTGTCTTGTTTGATTAATCCACAAAAACTGAAACGATTCGATTTCCTGGTGACAATTTGTTTGTAACAAAATTTCCCATTAACTATAAAACCTGAATAAAGAATTTACCTCACATAGAACTTGTTGTCAATTTGGAATTCCAACATCTTTATCCACTTTCTTAATCTAACAAATAGGATTTTATAGCAACCAATCACAAAAAATGTATATTGGCATAAAATCTTTGGAGGATTTCTAGCATTAGCTACAAAAGTAATCAACAACAAATATTTGACAATAGCTCTAGTCATCGTCAAATAGTAAATGACACTTGGAGTGTTACTAATAACTATATTGATCCATAGAATTAGAATTTGGTTGTGTTGTAACTAGAAGGAGTGAAGGTGGCACTTAAAATTT
Organism: Pinus taeda; assembly: GCA_000404065.3. Taxonomy (NCBI): domain Eukaryota; kingdom Viridiplantae; phylum Streptophyta; class Pinopsida; order Pinales; family Pinaceae; genus Pinus; species Pinus taeda. The sequence goes on from APFE030133306.1 coordinate 184,699, forward strand.
TGGGGCACAAGAAGTTGCTTCTATTATCAGAAAAATATGCTTATATGCATTATTTCCATAATCAAATGATCCTCGAACATCACCATTATTTTCGAACAAAACACCTTCCCATTTTTCTTGTTGCATGTCAGTGCTAATGAAAGTTTCTACAAGACTACTGCTATCAATTATTGCAAATTAGAAGATGAAATATGGAGCATGCTTAGTGTTTTTATAGGCATGCCACCAATGCGAATGGAAATGGAGAATGTAAATTTCCCACTGCAATCTTACTATCACCTTCTGTGCCTACTTCCATGACACCACTGGCACTAACCATAGTCAAGTTTGTACAGTGAGCATTTTCCAAAGAAAATCAATTGCTTCCTCTGTCGTGGACCTTGGAAATCCCATTTCAACCATCATAGAAATGGAAGCCTCATAAGGTGGATGATGTCTACATTGTTGACCTATGCTTCCAGGAATGCTATTTCTGCTTCCTTTAACATCACCTATGGCAGTGTATACATGGGTAATAATGGAAACAACAAAGGTAATCAAAGATGGACTATAGTGACAAAACATTGGATTGCTCCAAATAGGTAGAATAACATTGAGAACTTGAGCTTGTAGAGTGTGGAAAAAAACCTTTGGATCCCTTGGAACAGTGACAGAGCCTCCAACAAATGCTTGCACTAAGTATGATGTAGAGGGCACAGTTAGCAACAATGAATAATTCACAAGTTACTCCAAAAGCCTGCAATAGCTTTGTAATGCCTCTAACAACCAAGGTACATGCTCTAGCTTGTCATTTTATGTTACCATTGCTTGCTATGACATAAATGGTACTATCCACAGAAAATGACCTGTTGCTTCAAAAGTAACCAAAAGACTTTTAATTGTACCATAAGCATAGAAATAATTCACTACTGTTGTATTGCACATTTGCTTATGGTCGTCATATATAATTGTTGTCATGTCATCCACAACTTTCCTAGGGTAGTGAAACTTTGAAGAAAGTGATGACTCAAACTCAAATGAGCTACAATTCTCATCCACATCAAGACTATCATGGATTTTTTTTACAAGAGTAACAACCACACTTTAAGCTTCAAGTGTGTTATGGTGCTATCCAAGCCTCCTAAATCCCTAATGGAGGTTGCAACAAGAACAAGGGTGAGTGGTAATCCCTTTATGCCATATGTGGAGAGCAATGGGATGAAGTGGTTTCATGATATCTCATGTTGATGGCCTTTGTTTCAATAATTTCTGATTGTTCATGCTAGTGATAGTAATTCCTAGTCCCATTGACCTACTTTTTGGTTGTTTATTATACTTCCTTATCCATATAAGTGGGATTATCAATCCCCATGTAGAGATGCTTATTCTGATGTCTATTTTTATAACTCTTACAATTACATCTTGCTGTTAGAATTTTGCAACATCAAACATTAGCATAGACCTAGGCTTGACAGTATCACATTTTACTATAAGTAAAATGTTTGTTACAATTATTGGATTGGCAGCAGTCTTGTTGGCTCCTTGGATACATTGACACACATATTTTATGAAATCCTACAATAGCTAATCTTTGTCAATGGTGTCAGATTTTTACCTGGTTTAGCTTTGATAGGGTTGACCACAGAATTGGGGCACACTCATCTAGCAGGTGCTTTTATTGTTATAGGTCCATCTAGTAGCAAATGGAAGCGGTTTTCATTGGTTCTTATGCACATCGCAGTGTGAGGGAGGCACAATTATGTAGGAATGCAAAGTGAAAATGCATGCCTTCAGCATTAGCATATTTCCTGTTCTGGCACCTTAAGTTAAATTTAGTTCACTGTTGTTCTAGATTTAGCAATTTCTAGTTTGCTTCAATTCGACTTTCAGTTTAGTTCAATTTCCAATTGCATGCACTGTGGCACTTACATGGTTAAGTCTCCAGTATAGAAATACGGTGTAGTTCTCATGGGAGGAAATGCTTGCTTTAGTTCATATTCTACTTGGGTTGCACTTGTATTGTAGCAACATAAGTAATTTGCAAGAAGTGTAGAAGGTTTAGGCATGGACAAGCTGATTTCCAAACTTGATACAACCTTTGCAATGGTGGCATGCCTTTCCACCAACACAATTTTGGGTGTTAGGTTGTATGTTGATAGTGGAGACTTATGATGTATGATAGCAAACATATTGGCCTTCTTCCAGTCAGAGGAACAAGACACTAACAAGCAACTAGAACTTGGTGATGATGGCAAGTACCCATCATCTGGGCTGGGTTTTATCTCATTTTGCATGCCAATAAGAAAAGTTGTGGAGTTCCATGCTTGGGTCATCATTTTCTTATTCAAATTCCCCATTGTGGACTCCTAGGATTAGTAAAGAGTCATTAGAGTTATGAGACCCTTCTTGGTCTATTGGGGCACACTCATCTAGTAGGTGCTCTTATTGTTGCAAGTCCATATAGCAACAGATGGAAGTGGCATCTATTCTTATGCACATCATAGTGTGAGGGAGGCACAATTATGTAGGAATGCAAAGCGAAAATGCATACCTTCAGAATTAGTGTATTTCCTATTTTGGCACCTTAAGTTAGATTCAGTTCACTACTATTCCAGATTTAGGAATTTCCAGTTTGCTTCAATTCAACTTTCAATTTAGTTCAATTTCCAATTGCATGCACTTTGGCACTGCATGGTTAAGTATGTAGTATAGAAAGACAGTGTAGTTATCATGGGAGGGAATGCTTGCTTTATTTCATCTTCTAGTTGGGTTGCACTTGTATTGTAGCAACATAAGTAATTTGCAAGAAGTGTAGAAGGTTTAGGCATGGACAAGCTAATTTCCAAACTTTATACAACCTTTGCAATGGTGTCATGCCTTTACACCAACACAATTTTCGGTGTTAGGTTGTATGTTGACAGTGGAGACTTATGATGTATGATAGCAAACATATTGGCCTTCTTCTGGTCAGAGGACCAAGACACTAACAAACAACTAGAACTTGGTGATGATGGCAAGTAGCCAACATCTGGGCTGGGTTTTATCTCATTTTGCATGCCAATAATAAATGTCATGGAATTCCATGCTTGAGTCATCATTTTATTAGTCAAAGTCCCCATTGTGGACTCCTAAGATTAATAAAGAGTCATTAGAGTTATGAGACCCTTCTTGGGTTATTGGGTCACATTCATCCAGTAGGTGCTCTTATTGTTGTAGGTCCATATAGCAGTAGGCCGAAGTGGTTTGTTTTGGTTCTTATGCACATCGCAGTGTGAGGGAGGCACAATTATGTAGGAATGCAAAGTGAAAATGCATGCCTTCAGCATTAGCATATTTCCTGTTTTGGCACCTTAAGTTAAATTCAGTTCACTGCTATTCAAGATTTAGGATTTTCAAGTTTGGTTCAATCCAACTTTCTGTTTAGTTCAATTTCTGATTGTATGCATTATGGCACTTAAATGGTTAAGTCTCCAGTATAGAAAGAGGGTGCATTTCTCATGTTAGGGAATTATTTCTTTAGTTCATGTTCTAGTTTGGTTGTACTTGTATTGTAGCAACATAACTAATTTTCAAGAAGTGTAGAAGTTTTAGGCATGGACAAGCTGATTTGAAAACTTGATACAACCTTTGCAATGGTGTCATCCCTTTCCACCAACACAATTTTGGGTGTTAGGTTGTATGTTGATAGTGGAGACTTATGATGTATGATAGCAAACATATTGGCCTTCTTCTACTCAGAGGAACAAGACACTAACAAGCAACTGGAAGTTGGTGATTATGGAAAGTACCTACCATCTGGGTTGGGTTTTATCTCATTTTGCATGATAATAAGAAAATTTGTGGAGTTCCATGCTTGGGTCATCGTTTTATAGTCAAAGTCGCCATTGTGGACTCCTAGGATTAATAAAGATTCATTATAGCTATGAGACACTTCTTGGGCTTTCGAATGATGTAAAAAGAAATATTTTTTAGTCAAAAATGAATTCTATAACCTCCACACCAAGACGACCTCGAAAAAGGCAATTTGATCTCATTGGAAGGCTATATATACAAGGCAGTTCGACTTCATTGAGCATCTCATCTCTCTCACACATAGTTCGATATCTGGAAGCTGGAAGTTGGGAAAAAGTGTGAAGTTGAAGGAAGAGTATAAAAGCCTAAAAGGAGTGTGAGTTTGGTCAAGGAAGGGAAGAAAAAAGATCAAATTTTTGGTATCTTTGTCTCTCTCTTTCATGTGGGCTAGTTTAGGAGATCGAAGTCTCCTTGTCAAAGTTGAAGTTGCCGCTGATGCTAAAGGCTACCAAGTTGAAACTGTTGCCGATGTCAGAAGCTACCAAGTTGAAGCTACTGTTGATGCTAGAAGTTGCGAAGTCGAAGTTGCTAGGGTTGAAGTGTTGCTACTAGGTCAAAGGCTGGATCAAATAAATATAGGTTGGCTTGGTGTGGAGGAGGTTTTTTTTCTAGGTTGAAGAGTCTCAAGGAAAGCAATTGAAGAAAGATAGTTAGACTGGGTCTTCCCCTAGATAGGGGTTTTGCCCTAGTAGAGTTCCAACATCTTCTGTCTTGTGTTTTTGTGATATTCATGCACACATAATTTTGTAATTTCTCAATAAAAGATAATATAGCAAATAAGTAAAAGAAGCCAATATAATTCTCAAGTAAATGATTACTCCCTTTATGAATGGGATTGAATACTCCAGGAAGCTATATCAAAAAGATCATCTACTACTTATTCAATAAAGTTAAAAGTCAAGGGTTCTTGGCTGCTCTTACAACGGAATTGAGAGATAATAAAAGCTATTAGAGGGATGGGATCAACATCATTAAAGCTGAAGAATGGAGCTAAGATGAAGGAGGAATAAGACAGTTTAAGGATCTATTGAAAGTAATCTAAGGAACCTCAAAAATTTGATTAAAGAATCATATAAGGAAACCTTATAAGGAAAGAAGCTTACTATCTTCAAGGACAATGTCTAACACAATAAAGGAAGAGAACAAATTAGAAGAATCATTCGATTACAATGCTTGGAAGAAGAGGATAGATCTCATCCTCGAAAAGAATAAATTCTTGGATCTAGTTAAAGGAAAAGTGAACCATGTATCCAGTCTCTTCATTCCTTTGATGTTTGAGAGGTGGAGTTGTCAACCAAGTAGGCCTTGAAGGTCCTTGTAGGGTACATTGTCTATTAATAACTACAAATTTCATTATTGGGGTCAGCATCTATGGTTTGGTTTAAAAAAAAAATGGTCGCAAGGGACTTGCTAAAGTCTCTATAGAAGCAATGCAATCTCCCAAGTATCTTGTATTAGATGGGGCACTTGAAACATGAAGTGCTCTTTAGTCTCCACCTCCTAGAAGGAGGAGTGTCGAAAAATCTTATCCTATTAGTGAATCTAATGATATATATCTTGAGACGTAAATGGTGAGGGAATGATCTTAGTTGATGATGGGAATCTTGAGTCCATGGGATTAGTGCGTTCATATGTAGTTGGACAAAAAACTAACTATTAAGTTGCAAAAAATGGTTAGCGTAAAATGTTAGCTTAGATCTAAGACATTGTGAGGGACAAAACTAGGTGATTAGAATGTACTGCCATTAGATGTCCTGCTTGATTGAGTCATTATTCTATGCCTTGGGGGGAGAATTCAAGGGAACCTATAAAGTAGGGACTCAATAAATGGAGATAATGGCAAAATGAAGAAAAAAAATGCCCTCAAAGTCTCAATATTTCCTTCGACCAAAATGACCCAAGGAGACTAGATCTTTATAGGAAAGGAATGGAGAGCTAGATATGGATCTCTCTCCCAAATCAAGGTAGAGTCTCAAAGGGCCCAAAATATAACCTCTACACCAAATTATTTTGTGGGTTGTTCCATATTATTAGAAATAAGTTAGAGTTTCTTCTATTTCCTCCTCGAAGCATTTTATGCAAAATTGCAAATTGGTTCCAATATCGAAGCCAAGTTACATAAGACCATTCAATTCTTTTAGATGAAGAGAATCTCGTACTCATTTTCCTTCTACTAATTACTCAGCCTAACAATATTGGGTAGAACAAAGGGAAAACCAATTTCATATCCTCTACCCATTGTATGAAGAAGAAATATGGCACCTATCATAGGAAGCTTGCCCATTCCAATGAGGAGTGTCAAACATTTAGGCCAAGGAGCTCTGAAAGGAAAAATACTTCCTTTCTAAGAATTATTGAGAGGTTGGAGACTTAGAGGTTGATGTGAACAATCCCAGCTACATTGATCCAAACTTGATGCTAATACCCAAAGATAGCCTTACCAGCAACAAGGAGGCTCTTTGTACATAGAACTGTCAAATCAAGCACAAACTAGCATATATGGTAATTGATTGTTGACACCTAATCCTTGTTATTGGGTGAATATAAGTAAATAGATAAATAAGTAATATGAACAGTCATCAGGAGATGAACTGAACAGTCTCTCCCTCATGTATATAATGAAGACCTACCTGCTGGAATAATACATATGAATCATTTTTGCCTTGAGGGGTTACTGCCTGGCCTGACATGGTATCAGATCCAGCTCCTTTTTTTAGCTTTTATGCCCTTTGTAACTCCCTAGTCTACTCCTCTTCTGTCCATTGAAAGAGCTGCCTCTCCATTCAAAACCATTTTCCATTCATAATTCGTTGCATACAAAGTGTTGTCCATAAATGTTGCATATTGAACTCTGCTCCATGCAGTGACCTGAATGCTGCTGCCACATTCCTCTGCTGCAATGTTCCTCTGCTACAACGCCAGAAGCATTCCTTTGCATCTTGTTTTTCCATATGCTGCTCACTCCTTACGCACTATTTCCCATATCTCTGCTCATATCTTCAGGGTTTTATGTACGACTACAGTCCTCTGCTCTCCTCATTATATTTTATTAGAAACATACAAAAAATCTAAGGGATCTCCATGAGAATGGGGTCTTCCTCCTTTAAAACCTCTGGGTTCATCGCGTCATTAAACTACCATGAACACTAGGACAAGGCTTGTTTGGGTCGGAAGCAAACATGGCATGTTTGTTAATTATTTTACTTTCCTTGTAGGGAATTTTCGGGTGCTTTGCCTCATGGTGAATTTCCATTGTTTTGATATCAAGGGCAGTCATTTTACAATGAGGGCATTCATACTTGGCATAGACACCTTTCTCAACACCGAGACGATCAATTAAACCCACCTTTCCTCTACCTCTTCTTGTAGTTGCTACATCAAGTTTTGCTGCTATTTCCTTGGTTGTGTGCTTCTTCCACTGCCCAAAAGAATAAATTTTCTGCCAATGTTATGGGGTTAGCTCAGAGAATTGATTTTCTACCATTGTTGAAAGAGGAGTAGGATATTGCAGAAGAAGAAACTGAAGATGATTTCTCCTTGTTACTGCAATGTTGGTGCCCAGAGAATCAACAGAATAATAGTGTTGAGGTTGTGTATAGCGTTGCCAATAAAAGAATTGGCAGAGTTGAGATTATAATGCAGCAAGGAACCCATGTGGGTTCCCATCTCCAAGTCACCAAGGGAGCAAGTATTCCATTGGAAAATTATTGATTCTACTCGGATTGTCAAAGATATTGCAGAGTGAAATTGCGAGCAGAGTGAAATTGCAGTCTCCAACATAAAGTTATGAAGAATTGTGAGGTTTGATAATTCCAAAAGCTTTCAAAGTATATGCCAAAGTTAGATTAGAACCCATTTTCTTGCTAATGGGAAATGCTATATGGAATTGTATTGAAGCTTTATAGTATATACATTGAGATTAGATTGGTGAAGACAAAATTCAGATAGCTTTGTTGCCTTTTCATGTAAAACAATTCAAGAACGTTATAGAAAAATGATGAGGAAGAGATTTGCAATCTTCTGAGAATGCATAGATGATCTATGTTTTATATTTTCATTAAAGACAAATATAGTACATGGAGAGAATGCCTTTTTGAAATGTTAAAAAAAAAAATCTACCACCAGAAGTACAATTTTACTACATATTTGTAAAAGTATTTTTCTATCAACATAAGTCTTTTTTTTACAGAATGCATTCAATCATATCCATGGTGGGAATAGTTCTCACTAGCAAGGAGAACTATCCTGAATGGTCCTGGATGATAAAACACACCCTCATTTTCAATGAGTTGTGGAAAGAAGTGTGTGTTAGAGACGGAGACAATGAGCCAGTATAGTCTACCTCAGGCAAAGAGCTCGTCATTTGGGAAAACAAGAATAGAAAAGCTTATGAATTAATCACAGCATCTGTAAATGAAGAGGTGAGTCACCATATTTCATCATATTCAACTGCCTTTGAAGCCTTAGAAAAGTTGAAAGAACTCTATGACTCACATTCTGCACTTGAAGTTGTTCAACTCATGATTAAACTCTTGACTCTTGAACTAGAAAATAATGATTCTCTTTCTCTTGCATCTGAAGTAAAGTCTATAATGCATGATATTAAGTCCACTAAGGTTGAATTGGATATTCCTCTTATCACTTTTCTCAAGGCACTTTATCCTACTTACTCTAATTATCTTGAGTCATTGCAAGCAAATGGTAATCTCAAAGATATCACCTTTGACTCTCTTGTGAAAAAGTTTGCTGAAAGAGAGAAAGCTTTTGGAAAGAACACAACCCATGAATATTCTAAAGAGGCTATGTGCCTTGCTCACAAAGAAAAGCATCCTACTCAAGATCCTTCAAGAGGAAGAGGTGGTTGAAAAGGAAGAGGAAGATATTTCAGAGCCAGGGGGACCACATTCTCAAGGAGAAAAGGCAGATTTTCGCTGCATTCACTGCAAAAGAAATGGATCACATGATGCCTCTACATGCAAGCTACCATGGGACAAAACTGAGCATCAAAGAAACCAACAGAAAGGTAAAACTAATGATACAAACAAAGGTAAAGCACTTGAATCTGCTCACTATGTTGTGGCACAATGTAACATTGGAGTAAATGATTTATTTAATGCTTCACTTGCTTCTTGGAAAAATGATTGGTTGCTTGATTCAGGAGAAACCTTCCACATGACTCATAGAAAATATTTTTTTGAAGAATTTACTGAAAATGTTAATGGAGCAGTATACTTTGCAGACCAATCAAAAATCAAGCCATCAGGGCCTGGCACAATCAAGCTTAAACTGCCTGGTCTTCCAGAATTTCTTCTGTATCATGTTCTATACCTCCCATAGCTCAGGAGAAACTTGTTGTCCTTGGTCCACATCCGCCAGCAAGGTCACTCCATTCATATGTTTGATGGCAAGCTTGAGGTAAGAAAAGCATCTGACCACTCACTTGTCATGAGGGGAATAGAAGAAGAAAGTCTTCTCAAGCTGCAAGGAACCTCTACTCATGCACAACATTTCTCTTACAATTCTCATCATGAAGAAAGTACAGTTCCATCAAGTTTATTATGGCATGCTATATTTGGACATTTGAACTATGACAATCTTTGCTTGTTGAAGAAAAATGGTGTTGATGGTTTGCCTACAATTCCTAGAAAACTTAAGCAATGTGATGCTTGCGTTCTAGGAAAGCATAGCAAATAGTCTTTTCATGATTCACATTCAAGAGCACATAGAAAACTTGAACTCACTCATTCAGATTTATGTGGTCCAATGCCTGTTCCTTCTTCAAATGGAAATAAATATATCATGACATTATTGATGACTACACCAGAATGTGTTGGGTTTATTTATTGGAGAACAAATCTGATGCTTTTCAAACATTCAAGAATTTTCTTAAATGGATTGAAAATGATGCACAATCTCATATTGGGTCTATGCGCACTGATAATGGAAAAGAATACACATCAAATGGATTTGAAAACTATCTTCGCAACGTGGGATCAAACATCAAACAAATGTTCCTTATAATCCCCAACAGAATGGTGTAGCTAAAAGAATGAATAGGACAATCTTAAATATGGTATGATCCATGCTCTTCTTCAAAAATGTAAAGATAATGTTTTGGATTGATGCTATTCTATGTGCTGCATATATAAAGAATAGATGCCCATCTAGTGCTATAAGAAACAAGACTCCATATGAAATGTGGTATAGACATGTTCCTTCGGTAAAGCATCTCATGGTCTTTGGTTCCACTTGTTATGCCTTAATACCAAAGGTACATAGAAACAAACTTGGTGCTAGAAGTCATAACTGTATCTTTGTAGGGTATTTAAACACCTCCAAAGCGTACTATCTCTATGATGAAGTAAGTAAGAAGTTTTTTGTATCTAGAGATGTAATTTTTCTTGAATCATCCAAAACTGACAATGTTGTTGAGCGGCAACTTGATCTCTTGGATATATTCGCAAAAGAAAAATCATTTCAAGAATTTGATAATTAGATTCCACACCTTGAAGGGGGGATTCCTATACTAGATCAACATGTGGAATCTTCTTCTGAAGAACACTCTCCTCCGCATGAAACTCTAACAACGGATGATGCTTTAAGTGACGTTATTGATAGAATTGGGAGACTCAATCTTGATTTAGTCCCAACTCAACCAATGGAGTAGCCTGGACCATCTGTGAAAGGTCCCCCAATGTGGCTGACAAAGACACTTGAAAGTGTTCATCCTGATGAGGTTGGAAAGACAGGAACTAGAAATTAAAACTGGAAAAATGGAGGTGATGTCGATGACTTTAATTCACCTGTTGATATGGATGTCTCTTATGATTGTGAATTAAACTTGTCTATAGATTTTGAACCAAATTCCTTCAAAGAAGCTGCTTCTCATGATGGATGGAAAGAAGCAATGAAAAAGGAGTATGATGCCCTCATAAAGAACGACACTTAGAAGCTGGTTGATCCTCCATTAGGAACCAAACCAATTGGTTGCAAGTGGGTCTACAAGAACAAGTATAAAGTTGATGGCTGACTTGACAAGCACAAAGCTAGGCTTGTGGCAAAAGGTTTTACACAGAAGGAAGGGGTCGATTATGAGAAGATATTTTCCCCCACAGCAAAATGGGCTACCATCTGGACACTCTTTGCCCTAGCAGCTCAGAACGGTTGGAAAGTCCATCAAATGGATGTAAAAACTGCTTTCTTAAATGGAGATCTAAAAGAGAACTTTTTTATGTCCCAGCCTGAAGGATTTGATGTGAAAGGACATGAACATAAAGTATACAAACTGGTGAAGTCCTTGTATGGCCTCAAACAAGCACCGCGAGCCTGGTATGAAAAACTAATTGAGCATCTTCTGAAACTCAATTTCAAACATTATGATCTTGATGATGCAACTTTATTTGTCAAGAAAGTTGGCAAAACAGTTGTATATCTTGTGGTATATGTAGATGATCTTTTGATGACAGGGAACAATGAAAGCTACATTGCATTCATAAAGAAGGAATTGGGGAAAAGTTTTGAAATGACTGATTTGGGCTATGTTCATTACTATCTTGGCATTGAAGTAACCCAACATTCGAAGTCCATATTTCTTTCTCAAAAGAAATGCATTGGAGATCTGTTTGACAGGTTTGGCATGATAGAGTGCAATCCTCTTACTACTCCAATGGAACAAAACTTAAAGCTCACATCTATTGAAGGAAAAGAATTTGAGGATGCAACAAAGTATAGATAGCTTATAGGAAGTCTCAACTACCTAACTACTACCAGACCAGACATCTTGTTTGTTGTTGGAATCCTCTCCAAGTTTATGCGAAAGCATTATGAGGGACATTGGTCTACTGCAAAAAGATTTCTAAGGTACTTGAAGGGAACTCAAGACTTTGGAATCAAGTATACACAAGTGGACGACTTCAGCTTGATTGGATACTCTGATTCAGATTTCAATGGAGACAAAGAAACTAGGGTATCTACTTTAGGATAAGCTATGAGTCTTGGATTAGGAGCTATCTCTTGGAGATCATGCAAACAATTAGTTCCAGTAGATTCCACAACAAAAGAAGAATACGTGGAAACAACTTAAGCAACAAAAGAAATTGTGTGGCTCAGGAAAATTCTTGAAGATTTGTAGGTGAAACAAGTACAATCAACTCCACTCATGATTTACAATACCTCTGCAATAAAGTTGGCCAAGAACCCAAAGTTCCATGATCAAACGAACCACATCAACATTAAATATCATCTAATTCGACATCATATTGAGGCCAAAACAATCCATTTTCGTCATTGTTCCACAAATGAGCAAATTGTAGACATCTTCACCAACGCGCTTGGAAGAGAGAAGCTTGAATGATTCAGAATGATGCTGGGACTCACCAACATCCCTTCAGATTAAGGGGGGGAATTTTGACACCTAATCCTTGTGATTGGGTGAATATATGTAAATAGATAAATAAGTAATATGAACAGTCATTAGGAGATGAATTGAATAGTATCTCGCTCGTGTATATAATGAAGACCTACCTGATGGAATAATACATACGAATAATTTTTGCCTTGAGGAGTTACTGCCTGGCCTGACAACCAAAATAACCTTCTCTTGCTTCAATTGGAAAGGGAACTCATGTTACCAACCTCAACTCATCCCAACTCAAATTAGCTTGGATGGGTCAAATATGCACATTAGCTTGTGATAATCACTTGATTTCATACATGTAGATTTCACTATACATCTAATGTAGAATGAGTAGTTGCCTCTAGTGCAAGAGATTTTAAACAGAAATCTTTATCAAGACTCAGTTCCCAGTAAGACCATATCAAATTTGAGCTCTCCAGGGACATGAATAGTGAGCAGTAACATCTCTAGAAATTTGAATCTACATAGTCACAAGGCAAAAAGAATACATCATTAGGACATCAGAGCTACATCATCTTAGCTTGATTTCTATTTTTTCTCTGTTGAAGGAATTGTCATTAGTCGAAGTTAGTGTGAAGCTTCATCATTATCAATTTCTTCATTAGATAGTAGAATTACTTTATTGTAATAGTTGAGACAGTGTAAGGATGGGTACAAGTCAGAATTGTGACATCCAAGTCACATATCTATTTCAAGAATAAAAGTATCACATTCATTCTCATCACAAGACATTCATTCAAGGATCTCTCCTTCAAAATTTGTAGGGTTTCTGGAGCAGCACATTTGCCTCAGAAAAGAGCAGCATGAAAAGGTAGTGGTAACAGCACCTTCAGACATCATGGGTACTGAATATTGTGTAAGTCTGCAATAGAAGCACCCTTATTCAAGATTGACTATGAATCAATAACTCTTAATCCTTAAATCAACTATAAGTTTCTAACAGCTTGTGATTCAAATCAATATTTGTTGTGGCTAGATAGCAGAGATGGTACCATATAATCTAGAAGTGTTTTCTACTTAATGACAACTTTCTTCATGAACAAAGTTACATTAATAGTATATGAATGTTAAACATGGCTCTGACCTCCAAAATCATTGTCATAATAACATCATTGGTATGGAGAAACCTTGCATTGGATAGATGGTATTAATATTCAACCATGTAATCCTATCTTGATGTCCTACATCATATGGTGTATTACTTGATTGTGAAAACCATGTACGAGAGACTTCCCATGCATGTGATTTGATAATTGGAAGTTTGGTACTTAAGAAATCTTTAAAATAAGGAGCAGATTTATGAAGGCCATATTTATGAATGTGGAACTAAATTGTAATGTTGCTGCAATTCATGAACAAGCTGAGGTCACACTTCTTGTCCTCTATTTAGATTTGGTTCAATAACTAGTTGCTAGGGTTGTTTGCTCATGGTGCCAAGATCACAGTCCAACAGAGGATTGAAGTCCAATTCTATCCTTACAGTTCCATTCACCAAATTTTTATATGCCAACATTGAGAGCAACACCCTCTATCTTTCAATGTGCATACACAACATTCTGTGAGCAAACCTCTTTCATTCATGCAATATATTTACATATGTGCAAGAAATATGAAAGTAGTTTTCAATGTGAAAGTATTGACTGCCACATTGAGGCTCAAAGCAGTAAAATAAGGCATGATATATAAAGCAGTAAAATAAGGTAATAAATAAGGTGTCAAAGTAGTAAAATTAAAGAAAAATACTCCCTCTCAAAGATTTGCAGAAAATTAACTAAAGATTTTAAGGGCTATTTGGACTAGTTATAGACCTATCATACCATTATTATGAATTTGAGGGTCATTTAGAAAGGTTTTCCTCTCCCCTTCCATAGAACTATATCACATTCACCTATTTCTAAAAAATTAACTTAGGAAATACCTTGTGTCCTACAAAAATGACACATGTAATGAGGGTACAGTTTTACCACCATGGTGAACTTAGGTAAACTTGTAAAATTAACGTATGTTATGAATGTTAAGGGAGGTTACCTATATTATGTGTCTAATAGATCTTTGGAATGATCCTTCATTATAGGTTGGGCACCACACATTGGAACCTGAGCACTATGCAATGGGATGCATGTACCTACATTAGGATCTATGACAACTTACTTGGATGATGATATTGACACCATATCATCACAACAGGTGTGCATCTAACCGACTTTTCATGCATGAGATCTCTTTGAGCTTCTAAAGAGGGCACACTTTCTCTCTCGTCTCTCTCCAATGTTATTTGTACACATTTATGAGCTAGTTATGAGCTAGTTAGTGGAGTCACTAATGCTTTGACCCTTTATTGACCCTCACATGTGGGAAAGGACAGGGTTTGTTGGCCAAAAGGAGTAAGACACTTTTGTGTTTGACTATTTTGACATTCATGTGTGGGAAAGGGTTGGAGTGCACCACCTAGCATAAAAGAGAGGTCCACATATGTGAGGAAGTTAGGAAGAGAGGTCCCACTTTTCATGCATGAGATCTCTTTGAGCTTCTAGAGGACACACATTCTTGTTGATTTTTGTGTAGCTTGGGAGGTATTCCAAGCCCTGGTGTTCAAGCGTTGGAGGTCAAAGCACCACAAGTAGACCTGTGGGCTTAGAACCCAAGCCTGGGGTTTTGCACACATAGATGTTTGGGAAAAAACCATGATGATTCTTTGACATGTGATGGATGAGGATGATAGTTCTTGGCGAGACAATTCTAAGGAAATGAGAATCATCTGATTCCAAGTTACCATTGAGGATTTTTGAATTTTGGAAGTATAATTTTGGGTTGGAACCATATGAGTTAAGGACAACTTAAGTTTAGAAAGCCTCCTTGACAGCTGGACAGCCCTAGAGTGAAGTTAGAAGGAGCCACTCTTTTGGATATAAATAGAGGGTGATATGTTAGGTTATTACACATCCAAAGAGAGCAACATTAAGGCAATGTTAAGAGGGAGGGACAACAACTCAATGAAGAGGGAGATACCTCTATTTTGCTGCAGGAGAAAAGAACATAATAGTGTGAGGGCTTAGGGTTGGTTTGAGTGCCTCTTTGACTACGTGGAGGGCTCTCTCATGCCACAACAAGGCTGAGTAAGGCAAGGTGTGAATGCAGGTGAAAGGAGAGGGGATTGGGCCTATTTGAAGGTTCTATTGAGGCTGGACATTCCCAAATCTAGGCTGCCACATACTTGTAGGTCGAGATCTAGGGTGGCCACAACACTTGAAGGAAGGCTGATGCTTGTTTGGAGGCTAGGATAGCATAAAACTACCTTGGTCTCTCAACGAGGGATAACCACACTCAAGGGAAGTTGTTCTTCTAGTTGACATGGGTTATCATGCTAGAATAGGCTATGCAGATCATAGACCTCTGGAGACTATTGGAGAAGATGTAACTAGGTTCAGTCTTCATATTTGTAATTTTGAAATTTGTACTTATTCAAGAAAACAGAATTTATTTTGACATTATTTTTCAATGAGTTTCTTGCTCATTGAAAATAGGTCAAGCACATTTTTAAGTGCTTCTAGGGAGTCAAAGTCAAAATGTAACTATGATGAGACCCTTTGAGGGCATTTTACGTCATGTATGATGTCATACAAGGTCATGGGAACACCTCCAAGGGAAGTCAAATCATCTCTTACTAGAAATGAAGACTTCAAGCAACAAATAATGAAGAAAAATGAATTTAAAAGCAGAATTGTCAGGTCAACTTTAGGGACAGTCATGTTAGCTTGAAGGAGGAGGGATAAACCTCTATAAATAAAGCTTGTCTACTCCTTATTTGAAAACACTATCTTAGCTCAAATATGCATACATGAAAGGGTTATAAGGACAAAGAAAAGAGGAGATAAAGGGTCTGAAAGGGAAGCGTAGAAGGGAGACCAAACAACGAAGGAGGAGAGGGCTAATTCAAGCCTAGTTCAGGAATCTGAGAGTTGGAAGCAGGTCTAAGCTCCCTTGCTAGAGGGCTCAAGCCTTAGGGGCTATTTACAGACTATTTGAGGGTAGAAAAGAGGTGAGGTATGACTATTTTTGAGGGTTGTTAGGGTGCCAAAAAGACTTGTGGTAGGCCAGAGGCCTAGCCACACCAAAACAGGGTTGTGTGGAGGCTTGAGACGCTATTATATGCCCAAAACAATATCATATAGAAGCAAAACCTTACCTTGACTAAGAAACAGTTATTTGAAGGGTGTTTTGTGGGTTTATGAAGGGTTGTTGTAGCATGCACTTGCCCTAACCAGGGACAGCAGTACAATAGTTTAGCGTAGCAGCATAAGAGACCTAATTGGATGAGAATTTGGGTCTACAAGGTCTCCTAAGGATAGAAAAGAAGGATCTCTTTAAGAAGCCCTAATATTCTAGGGTTTTCTAAGCTAGAAGATAATGTGCTCGAAGACAAAGTGCTGGAAGATGTTCTAGAAGATGTGCCAGAAGTGAAAGTGCAGAAAGAGGAACTATTTGACTCATTCTTGGAGGATATCCAAGTCAAGGGTCTAGGGTTTGGCAGTTGTTCAAATAAGAAGCTTCAATAAGAGAAAAATTACAAAGGATTTCCCTCTCAAGAGTGGAGTGGGTTTTTCCTTGGTAAAGAGCCAAATTTTGTGTTCTTGTTATTTTTTTTGGGTAGTAGTTTGATGAAGAACACACATATGCACTAATAAGAACAAGAAGAAGTATAAGTTAACTAAGAAAAAGTAAAAATACTTCACAAATTGTTATCAAGTCTCAGAGAAAGACCACATCACCTCTTTTCCCTATATTCTCTAACAAAGACTAAGCCACAAATCCATGGAGATTAGGTCACAGACCTATGGTGGCTATTTGGAGGGCTAACCAAACCAAATCTAGGTGCTCTAGGTGCCTATCAAGACAACGAGTTGTAGAGGATTGTAGATTTGAGGATGTTGCAGTCTTTGGTGGAGGTTTTGATCTTAGATAGTAGATTGTTGTGGGCTACAAGGATGCCCTAACCAGTGACCAGACTTCAGCCCATAAACAACAGATGAATGGTATATTATTTCTCTAGTTTTACCATGTGTTGGGTCATAGTTTGTGACCAGTATTGGATTAGCTAGTTTGCAGCCCATGGGAGCAATTTGTCGGAGTTGCCTTTGGCATGAAGGAACTCCAACTAGGAGCATATCGCATGGTTGATGGTGTCCTAGGAGAGGACAAGTCGTTGATGCCCAAATTTGTGCAATAGCTCCTCTATTGCAGAGTAAAGGGCGGAATGGTGGAGTCTATGGGCAGCCATATGTAAGGGTCTTCCAAATGTGGGGATGTCATAACAAAGTGTAGATGATGCAGCGTGGACTTGGTCTCTCATGGATTATTTGAGGGTAGTGTGAGAGAAGACCAAGTGTGGACATTATTGGGCACTTATGGTCTACTGGAGGATAGTGTGATACTGTCCAAGTTGGAGCCCCGTGAAAAACACCTTGATGGAAAAAGGTGGTTGCAAGAGAGACAGTGGTTCAACTCAAGGGTCTTATCAACCAGGAGCAGTTTGTAAAGCTCGAGACTTTTGTGTGGAGAAATATTTCTAGGACAAATGATGGGCAGTCCTCCTAACCCATGTTCATTATGGGAGACGGACATCTTGCAGTGATAGGTGGCAGCCCTCTATGCCTTATGTTGGTCTTCATCGATGCAACATAAGAAGACTGTAGTGGGCTAAAGTCCTTGAGTAGTTGAGGAGCAGTAGTGGGCAGATTGAGAGTTTTCACAAGTGGAGCTGTGAACAATGCGACCTGAGTCTTGATTTGTTGTGGCTTTGATGTATTAAGGCACAACCAATGAATAGATTGTATCGCTGAGATTCAATGGTCAGATGGACTTGAAGCATTTATAGAGGTAAGAGATGTAGATCGAGAGATGAAGGACAGAGAAGGTATAGGGTACGACTGAGATGAGCTGAGAAAGCATACGATAGCTAGATGGTTAGAGTATCTTGTTTAGGACAGATTGGTTGTGGATGGACTGACACCAAGTCCTAATTTTGTGGGGCAATTCGGTTGTTGGTTGACCTTGACAAATTCTCCCATAAAACAAATAAATTCATATCTCCATGAATAAATGTTAGAATCGGATGATCTTTAGATCAATACTACACCTATCGATGAGAGGAATCCATGAAAAATATCAGTTTCCATAAATAAGATGACCCACATGGAGTTTGAAATTTTGGCCCTAGTTGCCAATTTTTGTGTAGCTTGGGAGGTAATCCAAGCCATAGTGTTTGAGGGTTGGAGGTCAAAGAGCCACAAGTAGACTTGTAGGCATAGAACCAAAGCATCGGTTTTTTCACCCATAGATGTTTGAGCCAAAACTGTGATGATTCTTTGACATGTGATGGATGAGGATGATAGCTCTCAGTGAGACGATTCTAACGTGATGAGAATCATGTGACTCTAATTTGTTGTTAAGGAGTTATGAATTTTTGAAGTATAATGTTGGTTGTGACACAATATGAGTTACGGTCGTCTTAAGTTTAGTAAGCCTCCTTGATAGGTGGACAATGCTAGAGTGATGTTGGAAGGAGACCCTCTTTTGGAAATAAATATAGGGTGATATATGAGGTCATTACACATCCAAAGAGAGCAACATTAAGGCAACATTAAGAAGGAGGGACATCAACTCAGTGAAGAGGGAGATACCTCTATTTTGCTGTAGGAGAAGAGGATAGAATAACGTGAGGGATTAGGGCTAGTTTGGGTGCCTCTTTGACTACTTGGAGGGTTGTCTCATGCCACAACAAGGTTGAGGAAGGCAACGTGTGGACATAGGTGAAAGGAGAAGCGATTGGGCCTATTTGAAGGTTCAATTGAGGGTGGAAAATCCAAAATCTATGCTATCATAAACCTGTAGGTGGATATCTATGGTAGCCGTAATACTTGAAGGAACACCAAGGCTTGTTTGGAGGCTAGGACAGCAATAAAGTTCCTCGGCCTCTCAAGGAGGGACAGTCACACTCAAGGGAAGTTGTTCTAGGCTAGTTGACATGGGTTCTCATGCTATAATGGGCCAAGGAGATCACATACCTATGGAGACTAGGCCACAAACCTATGGTGGTTGTTTGGAGGCCTAAACAAGCCTAATATGGGTGTTGTAGCTGCCTATCAAGACATCGACTAGCATAAGCTTGTAGATTTGAGGAAGCCGCAGTCTTTGGTGGAGGTTTTGATCTCAGATGGTAGGTTGTTGTGGGCTACAAGGACGCCCTAACCAGCGACCAAACTTCATTCCATGAACATCAGATGAAAAGTATGTTATTTCTCTAGTTTTGGCTTGTGTTGGGTCACAATTTGTGACTAGTATTGGATCAATTAGTTTTCAGCCCATCAGAGCCATTTGTTAGAGTTGCGTTGGGCATGAAGGAACTTCAACTAGGAGCAGATCACACAGTTGATGGTGTCCTAGGAGAGGAAAAGTTGTTGATGCCCAGATTTGTGCAATAGCTCCTCTATTGCAAAGCAAAGGGTGGAATGGTGGAGTTTGTGGGCAGCCATGTCTAAGGATATTCCAAGTGTGGGGATGCCATAACTAAGTGAAGATGCTATAGTGTGGATTTGGTCTCTTGTGGACTATTGGCAGCATGAGAGAAAACAAAGTGTTGACATGATTGGGCACTTATGGTTTGCTAGAGGACAACGTGATAGTCTCCAAGTTGGAGCCTGGTGAGCAACACCTTGATGGAAAAAGGTGGTTGCAATAGAGGTAGTTGTTGAGATCAAGGGTATGATCAACTAGGAATAGTTGTGGAGCCCGAGACATGTGTGTGGAGAAATACTTCTACAACAGATAATGGGAAAGCCACATAGCCTATGTTCATTGTGGGACATGGACATCTTGCAGTCATAGGTGGAAGCCCTTTGTGCCCTATGTTGGTTTTCATCGGTACAACGCAGGAAGACGATGGTGGGCTGAAGTCCCTGAGTAGCGAAGGAGCAGTAGTGGGCAGATTGAGAGTTGTTCACAAGTGGAGTAGTGAACAACTTGACAAGAGTCTCAATGTGTTGTGGCCTTGATGGATGAAGACACAATTAGTGGGTAGATTGGATAGCCGAGATTCAGTGGGAAAATGGTCTTGGAGCATTGATAGAGGCAGGAACTGCAAATCAGGAGCTGAAGGACTTAGCAGGTACAGGGTACGATCAAGATGAGCTGAGAGAACATGCGATAGTGAGATGTTTAGAGTATCTTGTTGAGGATAGATTGGTTGCTGATGGACTGAAA
This sequence comes from Pinus taeda, assembly GCA_000404065.3. Taxonomy (NCBI): domain Eukaryota; kingdom Viridiplantae; phylum Streptophyta; class Pinopsida; order Pinales; family Pinaceae; genus Pinus; species Pinus taeda. The sequence continues at coordinate 205,205 of APFE030133306.1, forward strand.
CCAAGTCCCAAATTTGTATCTTGTACTAGTGGATGTATGAGGATCATTATCCCTGGTATGGGTGCCCTAGACTATTGGACAATGTGAGTTTGTCCATATTTTGTGCATGTGTGATTTGTTGTTGTTTATATTCTGTTGAGATTCTTGGTTTGGTAGCACCAGAGATTTTAAGACTCTATCCTAGATCTAATATCACGGAAATTCAACATTTGTCTCTCCTCTCTCTCCAATGTGGGAGACTATTTGTACACATTTATGAGCTCTTTAGTGGAGGCACTAATGCTTTGACCCTTTCTTGACCCCCACATGTGGGAAAGAATAAGGTTTTTTGGCCAAAAGGAGTAAGGCACTCTTGTGTTTGACTATTTTGATCCTCAAGCATGGGAAAGGGTTGGAGTGCACCACCTAACATCTAAGGGAGGGCCACACATGTGAGGAAGTTAGTTGGGAGTCAGTGATTTACCACTTGTATTAAGCACACCATTTCATGATGGCACATGGTTTTGTAATGATGGCTTAGGAGGCCTCTCTTCCTATAATAGGATGGCATTCCTCTCATTTTTAGATGGTTGGAAATGGAATAAAACTCTCATTTTGTCACTATTGGTATGAAAATTTTCTTGTCCCTTAAGCATTTAGTCCCAAGATAGAAATAGAAAGGATTTTGGGCATGCACATTACATTGAAGGAAGGAGCTAGTGCAACATCAACATGTTGTTTCATTGTGAAAATATTTAAGATAAATTTTGAGTATTAGGGTTGAATATTTTCAAAACTTATTTCTTTACTTCAGATTTGAGCTTAGAAATTTTAATTTTTTTTAGTTGCATTACTTACGCTAGATCTAATACTAGTCTAGCCTCTCTTTGATTTCTATAAAATCCAGCTTCCTAGAGTGATGTTTTCCAAGCATTAACCAGGGAATGTGTAGAAACTTCATAAATACAAGGCAAAAGGACTTTTGCTTGAGGGTGAAGATAAGCCTCCCTGCCTAGTGGAGGCAGTTAGGGCCTTTTCTTTTCTTTTCCAATCATCTCTTTCAATTTTTTCCTTAACTTATGTTTACTTGTAGCCTAGGAATTGTGTATCTTTACCTTTAAAACTAAGTTTCCCTTTTCCTCTTTCAATGAGCTAATTTCTTCATCTTTTCTTACAAACAGATTTTGTTCTACAGGTCAATCATAAGAGATGGCATAATCTCTAGATTGATTTGTTGTTTGTATGATATTATCTACAGGTCGTCCATTTAAAAAGGGCCCATTCCAAATTGGCTTGCATTCCTTTTCTTCGATATAAGGATTTATTGCATTTGCTCAATTTTTTTAACTTAGATGCTATCATGCTAATATTTTTTCTGAAGGTTTATCATTTGAATTTAGCATAAATGAGGTTTTGATTTAGTTTCATTTCACATAGCTTTGCATCTAACACTAAGTATAAATAAACTCAAGCACTTCAATGTTCAAACATCTAGTGAGTTTTCATGCCTGGAAATGAATGGCCAACGTTGCCACTTGCTCTCTAATCTAAGGTTTTATGATAACACTGCACAATTGACAAGTGGAAAATCAATTTGTAAGGGGACAATGATCTAACCTTTCAAATGTATCCATACACCTCAGAGTTATCGAAGGTTGTAACTTTACCTTCATATGCAGACGACATGCTTTCTGCTTCGAATTGTAGCAAAAGCCTCCAAATCCAAATCAGGAGAAGAATATGAAATGGGTGGTCCAATAGACTAAGAATGAATTCCCACATATACACATATAACGAGAGATCAAAATAGTTACCCAGAGTATTGCGTAGGTTATTGCTTGGTAGTCATAGCCTGTCTTAGTCAACCCTGATTACCTTGTTACGATTCATTGAGACTGATAGCCTGGTTGTTACCGATTACCTTCCTGTTACCAATTCCCTCCAAATCCAAATTAGGAGAAGGATATCTCAATTAAAGCTCGAAAAAGAGTGAACCCAGATCTGATATAATAAATACATGTGAAAAATCTAGTCAACTCGATAATGCAGCAAGAATTGAATAACATAGAAGGGTATGGAATTTGTTGCGAAATCATAAAGATTATGAGCAGAGAAAGAGTGATGGGACTCCCAAACCGCAAGGGAGAATAGTGGGCGGGAAAATAAATTTTAATAGGTCCATTTATATATTAGAGTAGCCACCAAATTAGATTTTCGTAGGTAGTAAAATCTTATAGAGAAATTGCTATGGTCACTTAGGTTTTCATTAAGTTTATTTTTATTTGAGTAAAAGGCGGTCATGTCACATAGAAGTGATATCTAATGATGTTGAAGATAAGTAATAATGTAAGCCTTTTAATAGGTAGTAAAATCTTATAGAGCAATTGCTATGGTCGCTTATGTTTTCATTGAGTTTATTTTTATTTCAGCAAAAGGAGGTCATGTCACATAGAAGTGATATCTAATGATGTTGAAGATAAGTAATAATGCCAGCCTAATTAAGAGGTACCGATAGAAACTACATGACACCTTTTTAATATATGTAAGTATGCTTATATAAGGAGGGAAAATGAATGAGATTTACACATGAGAGAAATATCTATTAATTTTTAAGGAAGTGAAAAATATGCTTAAATTTGTAAATAATGCTATTAATAAACAATAAGTAGCTTATTATTTCTTAGGAAGTTCACTTGGAGCTTAAAAATAATTTATTAAAAGTTATCCATAACTTAGAAGGCCTTCACATGTGTTGTTAAGAGAGACATGGGATAAATTTTTACTAAAGGAAATAAGGGGTACAATAAGATCAATGTATAGAACCTACTCAAATCATGAAAAATATACCCAAACTATCAAGATGACACATTTCTATGAGAAAAATTATGAAACACCATGGAACAACTTAGGCTAAAACTTATAACCAAAGCATTAAGAGTTAGAACAGAATGTTTAAGTGAACATAATAAAAATAGTACACGTTGGACATAATATCATATACACATGGATCATAAATATCCTGCTAAATGTGGTAGCTAAAGGAAGCTCTTCCTACACCTAATGTCCTATATGGCTAAGGCAAAGTGTGATCAAACCAATGATACATACATTAATTACATATAGATTTGTATACCGTAGATGGAAAATGACTAATGTGACGAGAATCGTAGGGCTTGATATGATAATCTATTAATTTTATTTAACAATGGTATGTTGTATGATTAATACAATTACTTCAATGTTCCTTAAGTAGCCCAATAGCAATTTCAATTTAGATTTCCAGTAGAAATCACATTAACCATTAATCACATTAATAGTAAAAGTAGATAGAAATAAAACAATATGTAGAAGACAAGAAGACACCAAATTTTCCGAATTCCAGGGAAAAACCCCAATGATGGGAAAACCCTTTGATCAATTCTTCTTATTATTATATCAAAATTTTAGTAGAGAGAGTGAGTAAAAAAGTAAAATTGACTTGCCCAATTCAAAGTCAAAATAGTGCTTTCAATTTATGCAGTCAAACTTCAGCCATAACTAGAAAGTCAACATTGGTCAAATCAACAATCAATCATCCTCAGTCAAAACTCAATCTGATCAGGAGGTCAAATTCATCCTAAAAGAGCTTGGTCAAACTCAGTGAAAGGAGAGAGAAAAATTGTTATAATTTTTTACGGTCAAACTGTAGTCAACCATGAAGTCAGCGATGGTCAAACTACCCATATTCCCTCAATTTTTGTGCCCAAAAATGTGGCGTATAGAGACAGAAAAAGGAATGTGATGATGCTTCAATCCTATTGGAGAACAACCTCACAACGTAAAAGGAATTTAAACATGAAGTAACTTTAATACTACCCCACATTCATCCCCTGGATCACCACTCATGGCTAGTTTAAGGTTATTTCAAGAATTGATGTGGATAATATCATTTAATTTTATCTTATGTATATTATTCTACATTGACACAATTGAGTTTAACGGTTAAGGACATAAGATTTAGGGGATTTAGGTGTTAATGGTTAAGGGGTTAGTAGTTAAGGTGTTTAGGTGGTGAAGGGTTAAGGGTTAAGGGTCACAGGTTAAGAGGGTAAGGAGTTATGGCTTAGGAGTTGGTTCATGGATTATAGCTTAGGGGTTAGTGCCTTAAGATTTAATGAGTCAAGGGGTTGATGGGTTATGAGTTGTGATTGTAGAGGTTAAGGGATTATGGATTGGGGGTTAAGGGAATAGGGAATTTAGTGGTTATGGGTTAAGGGCTTGTGGTTTGTGATAATTGGGTTCCTAATCTCCTTACCACCACTATTGGGGGTTACCCTATCAATTTCTTTTGCTACCTTCCCTCTAGGTCCCCTAGACCCTATTAAATTATGTCCTAAGGGAATAGGATAATCCATGTCACTTAAAAGTCTCTCCATTTCATGATATACATCTTAAATATGGAGAAGGAGACCTCAACGGGGTCAACATATTTTCAATAGACCTTCCATATTAATGTGTTTGAGCGAGAAAGTTGGAGAATCTTCACTTGTTAGTGTACAACAAGCAAATAAAAAATCAAAAACTCAACTTACTCAATTTCTAATTCTTCAACAACCTAAGAAGGTAAAATTACTAATCAATTACATATCTTAAGTTGTATTTCACACTTTTTGTGCCTCTTTAGACACCATGTGTGTGATAGGGAGTGAGTGTGTAAGAATGCACCAAAAAAAATGTTTAGATATCATATCTCAACCTTTCTAGAAATTTCTTGAGCATAATAAAATTCCCATCAAATGATGGTTTCCCTTTTGGAATTTCATAGTAGCATCCTTATGTTTATTATGTGGCCATCTAAATGTTGTGTGCTTGCTTTGGTTGGTGAATTTTTGTGTATAAATTGTATAGTAGAATGCAATTTGTGGGATACAAACATAAACCCATTTGCTTTTCCAAATCATCCAACTAATATTCAAATTCCAATGCCACATTCGTAATCTTATTTTGTGTCAATAGAGCACTAAAATTCATTTGTTGGCTTCTTTATTGGATTGTTCCCAAGGAAGATATGCAAGTGCATTGTGTTGGTGTCAGTGGGTGATTACAGTGCTATTTTTACAACTTCCTTGACAAGCAAATTTGTGCATATCCATGTGAGATGGTAACAATCACCATTTTTTTCTTTTAAAGGATCCTTATTTATGTTTCATACCACTATAGTAGTGACAACAAAGTTGCCTTATTTGCAACAAGCATAATTGCTCACTGATGGTACATTGACAAAGATTTTTCACCTCAGAGATGTCCTCTTGCATGCATGGCATGTTATAGAAATATTCTTCTAATAGGAAATGATCACAAGGATCCTTGATGAGAAGGTTCTTCATCATATGGAAGAATCTCAGAAATAGTATGTTCCACTAGAAGTTTATGGATGCAATCTGGAATATTATGGAAGTAAGCATAAAAAAAGTTTACTAGTTTAGTTGCAGCATGAAGGAATAATTGAAGTATTTTATCATATTTATAAGGGAGCCTCATCATAGTCATTTTCTTCAAAGAAAGAGGAAGTGTGGAGTGAATTTATGCTAGGGAGTGTGATGACCAAGTGCTAGGGAAACGCAAGGGATCACTCATTTCAAATGTATGGAAATGAAGTGTCAGTGAGTTCCAGGAGTGTTAAGAAGGGAGTGAAAAAGTAACTAGCCAGTGCCAAGGCATCAGAAGGGATAACTAAGTGAAAATGCTTGGAAATGAACTAATAAGAGTGTGTGCCAAGGAGTGCTAGTGAAGTCCAGGTGTCCCAAAGACGAAGTGTGTTAGGAGAAGTTCAGAATAGGACTTGCAGGAGGCACGCCTATGGCTGTGATAAGGTGTGTACAAATTAGTTTCAGGCAAAGGGAGAATTTGGGTTGGGCACACCATTTTTTTGTCAATGACTTGGTTGGGTTCCCAAGTCACAAAAAAAGTAAGGCTATCTATGAGGGCATGAAAACTTGGGAGTGTCAAGGTGTTCCAGGGAATGTCAAGAAGTACTAACACATGCTAGATAGTTCCAAGGCATTTTAAGAATGCCAAGACATGGCAAGTGCTAAGGCATGCCAAAAAGTTCCAGGCACCAGGATGTGGCAACAACACATGCTAGGGAGTGTTAAGGCCAAGTTCTAGGGAAACACAAGGGAGCACTAGTTTTGAATGCATGGAAATGAATGAATAAGAGTGTGATAGAGAGTGTTATCAAGTGTGAGGTGTTCTAAGTGTTAAGGAGTGTTAGGATGTGCTATGTAGTGCCAAAGCATGCCAAGAAATGCAAGGGATGCTAACACGTGCTACATAGTGCCAAGGGATTTTTAGGCATGCCAAGTGCTTGGTTGTTTTACTACCACGATTGAATGTGAGCCTTGTATTCATAACTTGTTAAGTCATATGAGTTGATATTCAACACGAGTAGCCTAAGATGAGTTATAAGAAGTTCTTAGGTGGAGAAGGCATAGTCTAGTTGTAGTAATTGTAAAGTGGTCAAGTTGTTGTTATAGTTGAGGCAGGATTTGGTTGGGTTCCCATGTTGCAAAAAAATTAAGGGTAGTTGTGAGGGCATGATAGCTAAGGAGTGTTAGGGCGTGATAAGGAATGAAAAGGCATGCTAAAACATGCTAGACAATGTGAATGCATGCTAAGGAGTGTTGGGGAGTGTTTGGGCTAGACACAACATTATTTTTTCAATGACTTGGTCGGTTTCCCAATTCTCAAAAAGGTAAGGCTATCCATAGGGGTATGACAACTAGGGAATGCCAACATGTGCCAGGAAATGCCAAGAAGTGCTAACACATGTAGACAATTCCAAGGCATGTTAGAAATGTTGTTGGGGCCTTCGTTTTGAGTTTTTGCAGGAAGACAAGAGAAGAACAGGTGGCAAGGATGACCGGTCGAGTTGTGGAGCTAACAACCGAGGGGAGGAATAGGAACCAAAAGTGGTCTAGCAGTTGTGAAAAGGTGGTGTGGGAGAACAAGAGAAACCAAGCAAGTAGAGAGAAAATGCAACCAAAGGTAGAGTCAGCCAAGAAGGAAATAAGTGGAACCGATAGTCTAGGTACAAAGAAGAGGATAAAAGGCAGAAGAAATTATGGGAAAGCGCTAGTGATTAATAGTTGTTGATGAACCATGTGAGCCAGGAATAAATGTAGCCTTCCTGAGTTGTGGAACATATGTACATCCTTGCTCTATTCACCTTTGATCTGTGGGTTGGGTCATTCTTGTTGTTAATGATCAAGCTTCGAGCCTTATGTACTTATTTATGTATTTTTTTCTATGAAGCGTAATGAAAGAGATATTTTGTACTTATGATGTATTGTTGAGTTCTATACTAGTTCTTTATAATTTTAAAATATTTGTCTATATGTTGTATGATTTCCTAAGGCAATGTGAGTGGAATAGTATGGTTGGAATACAGTAGGTGCTAGACTGTTATGAGTTAAGATTTTTTGTGGGTTGTGGTTCACTTGGTGCCTCATTCTACCCCCTCACACTTTAGTCATGACACACCTTGTGCAAAACTCCTTACCCTCTCCGGGTAAGGTGAAAATTATGTCAGTGTTGTTCTAGACTACAGCGGAGCCTTGTTGGCCCCTTTTGCCTGAGCCCAAGGTCTCTTCCCTGTCCCCATTTCCATGCCAACACATTACAAGTGATAAGGCATGCAAAGATGTGTCAGGTGTTAGGGTGTGGCACCAACACATGCTAGGGAGTGTTAGGCACTGCTAGGAAAGATAAGGGAACACTAGTTTCAATTGCATGTAAATGAATGAATAAGAGTGTGTGATAGGGAGTGTTAGTGAGTTCCAAGTGTGCTAAGGAGAGAGTGACAAGGTATGTTAGGCAGTGCGAAGGCGTGCTACAATGCTAGGGAAGCATTCCAAGATGTACCAAGTTCCAAGGTGTGCTAATGTGTGCTAAGGAGTGTTAGTGAGTGCTAGGGAAACACAAGTGAGCACTAGGTCAAAATGCATGGAAATGAATGAATAAGAGTGCATGACAGGGAGTGCAGTGAATTCCATGTATGTTAAGGATGGAGTGATGTGGTATCATAGGCAATGTTAAGGCATGATATAGTGTGAGGGCAACATCCAATCGAGATGTGGCAGGTGCCAGGGTGTGCCAACGCGTGCTAGGAAGTGTTACAGAGTGCCATGGAAACACAAGGGACCACTAGCTCAAAATAATACATGGAAATGATTGAATAAGATTTTGTGACAGGAAGTGTTAGTGAGTTCCAGGTGTGTTGAGGGAGTGACAAGATATTCTTTGCAGTGCTAAGGCATGCTAGAGGCCAGGGAAATGATATGCTAAGATGTGCCAATGCATACCAAGGAGTGTTAGGGAGTGTAGGGCTAGTTTAAAATGCATGGAAATGAATGAATAAGAGTATGTGATAGGGAGCTTTAGTGAGTTCTAGGTGTGTTAAGGAGTGAGTGACAAGTTATGCTAAAGTGCAGGGGCGACATGCCAAGATGTGCCAGGTGTTAGGGAATGTTAGGGGGTGCCATGGAAACACAAGGGAGAGCTAGCTCAAAATGCATGGAAATGAATGAATAAGAATGTGTGATAAGGAGTGTTAGTGAGTTTCAGGTATGTTAAGGAGCGAGCAACAAGGCTATATGCTAGGAAGTGCCAAGGCAAGCTAGATTTCCAGGGCATGTCAAGGAGTGCTAAGGAGTGCTAGGGAGTGAAATGAATGTAGAGGGTGCTAACATGTGCCACATAGTGCCAGGGGATTGTTCGATGTGCTAGGTTCTATGGCATGTCAAGATGTAAACTATGTTTCTCGGATTTTTTTATGGCCATGGTTGGATGTGAGCCCTGACATGGCAACTTGTAGCTTGTTAAGTTGGATACGTTGAAATTACACATGAGTAGCCTAAGATGAGTAATATTTAGTTCTCAGGTGAACAAGGCATAATCTAATTGTAGTAACTCTAACTTGGTCAAGTTGCTGTAGTCAAGGTAAGACTTGGTTGGGTTCCTAAGTCCCAAAAAACGTAATGGTAGTTGTGAGGGCATTATAGATAAGGAGTGTCAGGGTGTGCAAAGGAATGAAAAGGCATGCTAAAAGATGTATAAAATTGCCAATGCATGTTGAGGAATGTTAAGGAGTGTTAGGGCATCACAAGGGAGAACTAGGTCAAAATACATGGAATGAACAAATATGTGTGTGTGCGAAGGAGTGTCAATGAATTCCAAGTGTATCAAGGACAAAGTGTGTTAGTATAAGGTCAAATAAGGAATTGTAGGAGGCAAGAATATGATTACAATTATAAGGGGTTGGTGAAACCAATTTTAGATAAAGGGAGACTTTGGGTTTGGCACAACACTGTCTTGGCAATGACTTGGTTGGGTTCCCAAGTCATAAAAATATTAAAGCTATCTATGAGGGAATGACAATTAGGGAGTGCCAAGGTGTGCCTAGATTCTAGTCAAAGTAGTTATTAAAGATATTTTATTCAAGGCCATTGAATTGGTTTATGAGGAAAAACTCCAGACCCATAACATTGATTATTGGAAAATCTCATTTCATTATTTCAATTGTTACAAAGTTGGACATGTTTAGACCTAGTGGTTAGAGTTGAAGTCACTTTTCTCCGACAACAAGTAAAGTGTGTGTACTCTCTTTATTTTTCCCAAGGGTTTTCAGTGTCTTGGTTGTTAGACATTGGGTCTTGTCAATAACTAATTACGTCCTGCCACAGTTTTGAATGGAAATTGATATTGTTAATTGTGAGCCCAATCATGTCCACAGGAAGCATTCAAATTCTACTATGAATTTAGAGGTGACACTTCATTGTCTTAATAATTCCTCTCCAACCAAATCATAAGGTGTTTCCAAGATGGATGGTGTTCCAAGGTAGATATTTAATTTTAGCATGCATTGTCCAATATTGTTTTCATTTTGAGCAAAAATAGTAGTACAAAAGAGCTAAGCCCTCACTCTAGCTTTGAGTTAGTAACTATCCCTAAGTCTCGACCAAACTCCATTTCATTTAGGCTTTCTAAGCCTCTTTTGATCCCCCATGGTTCCAGAGCTTTGTCTAAGCCAAATCTCTATGTTAGAGTGAAACAAGATAAGCTTTCAATGGTCATTGGTAAGGATATTAGGTTCGAGGTTCTCCCAAACTTGTTAGAAACGACTTTGGTAGGAAGATTTTATGGTAAGACAGTGCAAAAGGAATCTCTCGCGACATGGGTTTTAGACAATTAGATGTCAACCCTAGGTTATATGTCAGTTTTCCATGGATTTATTCGTGGTTGGATATGCTTTCAATTTCGGCTGAGGGTGGACTATAATCAGATGAAGGAGACAGAATGGGATTGGGGGCCATCGAGCCTAGTCCTGGAAACATGGTTGGTGGATTTTTGTCTTGCTCACAAACATATCTCGATGCAACAACTTTGGGCTATATTGTCGAGCCCTCCCCTTGTCTTCTAGATAGAGAAGGCCCTTCACACTATTGGCAAGAATCTTGGTATATTTATTTCTGTGGAACCTATTTGGTATGTTTCGATAAATAGGCATTACGTTTGGATTCTAGTTAAAGTATATATCAAAGAGTGTTTATTCAAGGCCATTGAATTATTTTACAAGGAAAGTTCAAGGCCATTGAATTAGTTTACAAGGAAAAAGTCTAGACCCATAAGATTGATTATTGGAAAATCTCATTTCATTGTTTCAATTATTACAAAGTTGGACATGTTCAGACCCCATGGTTAGAGTTGAAGGCTCCCGTTTTGAGGAAAAAGAGAATTTGGAAGCAAGTTAGAAGCATGTTTTAACCAAAAACTACATTTTCAAATAATCAAAAAGTTCATGTCAGGTTGGAACCTATCCTTAAGGTTTAGTGAGAAGTTCAAGTAAACATTACACCTCCTTTTGCTAAGATTAATTCCCCTTCATTTTCTTCTTTGGTTTTATCTCTTCATATAAATTCTTTTACTTTTATGGATTTCCCTATTATTTTTCATTCTCCTCTCCATCTTCCCTCTCTTTTCCTTGCCCCTTCTATTCCTAATTGTATCCCCCCCTTTGACCTTGAATTTTCAAGCCTCCCTAAAGAGGTTCAAATTGTAGTGAATAAGCCTAAACATTCAAATT
>APFE030133306.1:221286-255690 GCA_000404065.3 Pinus taeda
ATGAGCCCTGCTATGGATCCTGAAGTTGTGTTTTTCAAAGATTCAAAATCATTCCCCATTGCATAAAATTCCACTGAATAAGATCTCTAATTTGCTATCTATATATATATATATATATGTGTGTGTGTGTGTGTGTGTCTACTGTGGGGGTACAAAATCAGGTATTCAGAACCCAAAGTTTGAATACAAAAAATTGATGATTGATGCGGGAAGTCCAATAATAAGAAGTTGGGTTGCTCACAACTAAGATTCAAATCAAAACAAAAATCTCCTTGAGAGATTAGAACAGAGAAAAATCAGTGTGGTTAACTAATCCAATATATGGGTGTTTGATGCAAGTGATGACATCGACTCTTGAATTACCTGGCTATCAGTTACGACGAAGTTTAGATTGCATTTGTTGTTGAAGATTTTGACAATGTGGTAAATAGTAGCATTGGATGTTTGGTGTATCTATTAACCAAGTTGCGAAAAGTTCGGCTGGATCCCTGTGCTGGTCTAGATTGAAGTTAGAGTTTTTTGATGAAGCTAATCTTAAAATTGGGCACGATTTTTTTATGTGACTGCATGTAATGGTTCACAACACTATTGAATAAGGTACTATGCACTAGTCACATAGACTTTGAATTGGAATTCAACATTGTTATTAGATTTATTTTAGGTTTGGATTAATCAAGTATTCAAGAATTTAGATAGATTAAATTTCTTTTTATTTTAATAAGGAGAAAATTATTGATTTTCATTAATAAAAAGTAGATATATAATTTGGTAATTCATTGTTAATGTTTTTGCATGTCGTATATTAGATTTTAAAATAAAATGGTTAAATTTCTAAGTATCTTATTACTCTAAATTATAGTTCTTTTATTTCTGAAAATTGTCTACTATATCAATTTTCACAAAAAAAAGCTTAAAGTTTTTTATGATGACAAATATAACATATATGATTCAAACATGAAAAAACATATCATGATCTATGAAAATCTTCATGGACAGATGACAAATAAACAATATGAAGGAAAAAATTTCAAGGGCATCCCTTTATAAGTTAAAACTCCCTGAGTTGCAAAAGGATTCCTTTGTCGAAAACTGAGTAGAAAATCATCCTTGGCACACAGTTGCATACCTTCTTTGATAGGAGATCTTCCACTTGATTCTACTCTCTATAGAAATTATTAAAGGCCAGTCTTTGAAAGGTATTCGTCAAATATCTTATGCATTGCATCCAAAAAGTAAGGGAATATGGTCCAATTTTTGTTCTCAATTGTACCCAATCTAGGATCATCTTGGAATCTCCAAACATAGGTAAATATTCAATTGCAAGCTAGTTAGCATATAAAAGAGCCCCCAAGAGTATGATTAGCTCAAATTTATTATTTGACCCTATGCCACTATACCAACTGAAATAGAAGGTGTTGTTTGTATTCAAAACCAAATTTGTCCCACTTCCACAAACCTTGTTGGTGGATGCTACATCAAAAATAAAAATAAAAAAATAAGTATGACCATAGCTCCATGAGTCAAAAATGTATTCTAGGTTGTTCCTCCTTCATTAGCAATATCTCCATAAAATATGCAAGGATCTTTACATAATGTCTCTAGTATCTGGTTCCATTTGTTAAAAAATTGTTTCATTCCTCTTTCTCCATTGCCCCACAAAATATAGAAAGGCATGGAATGATATGTCTTGAAACCTTCAAACCATTGAGTGAGACACCTCTAAATGGAAACCATGTTCCATATTACATGTATTTTAAGTGTTTGAAGAACCCCACTCCATACTGACATCGCAGAAGGACATGCTAGAAATAGATGTTCCACGTCTTCTAAATATTCTTTGCATAAAGAGCATCTTCTAAGATCTTGAAAGCCCCTTTTATGGATATTATCCGAAGTTAAAATATTATTGTGGACCACCAACCACATAAAACATTTTAATTTGAGAGGTATATCTCTCCACATGTTATGAAACCAAAAAGCATTATCATTCAAGCCATGTCCATGAGAAATATGTTTATAAATCTCTTTAACTGAGATCTGCTCATTATACATAACACCTTCACATTTTAACTTTTCTTTCTTATCAGTGAGTTTTAAACTTGTTAGACTTAATTGTGTTGTGAAATGTTTCCATTCCCCAAATAGATGCTCTGGAAACCAAGTTCAAATGTGTTAAGCTAATAACTTGTAACAGAAGAAGATCCTCAATCACAAGAGATTTAGTTCATAAAGTAAAACCTTTTCTTATGTAAATGCTGAAGGATAAGAATAGAAATAGTATGTATTCCCTCCACTCCTTTTATATCATCTAGTCCTATTCCTATCCTATTCCCGCTTCCAACCTCCCATCTCAGATTTCGCAGTAGTCAATATTTGTTTCTCATCATGCTTCTCCATATATAAGATGCCACCTTCTTCTTTGGAGTTGCCTCTTTATTCTGTTCCTTAGGCTGTCTATTTTTTAGATATTTCTCTTTAATAACCTATTACCAAATACCTTTGCCCTGTAATTTTTTCCATAATCTCTTGACAATTAAATCCTTACTAAAACATTATGTGTCCTTTATACCCCACCCTCAATCCTTCTCATGTCTCCCAAGCACCTCAAAATAGACCAAAAGTGTCTTATTTGTGGATTTAGGACTATGTCAAAGGAACCTAGCTATAATAGCTTCAATTATTTTTGTCTAAAGATACTAAGGCTTGAGCCCTCTAATTGCAATGAAATCACCTCCTCCCCATTTGTCATGAAATTCTTTGAAGATGTCAATTGTTTAGGGTTTTGTTAAAGAGTGCAGGAAGTAGGTTACCATGAGCATATCACAAGTATATTTTCCCTCTCCTTGAAGGAAGATAAAATCACCAATGCAGGGACTGATTTCATATTTTTAGTGGATGCCATATCTCAAGCTATAGACATACCAAACCATGGTGAAAATTGGTTCAAAGACAACCTAGACATAGAAGAGTACAATGCTACTTGAAATCACAATACAAAGGAGTTCACTCACATGTTTTCCCATTCAGAAACTTGTTGGAGAGATATGCACAATTGATGAAGGTTGTCATGAAGTTATTCGCATGCGAGGGCAAAGTTTTTAGGCTATATCAATACCACATAAGATTGCTCATGCACTTTACATCTACCAAGTCTCTAAATTTGTCTAGTTACTTGTATAGGAGCTGAACCGAAATGTCTGAAAGGGTGGAATTGAAAGGCAAAGTACATTATCTCAACCTCTTTCACCATAGCCTGATAAAGGTTATAGTACTCCATCAATTGAAAGAGAAGAACATAACATGGAACACCTTCATTGAGGTAGCCTTGAAAACACATATAACCATTTCACCAAGCTAGCACCAAACCATGTCAGCACAACCCATGGAGGTGGGGTCATCAAGCAAACATGATAAGCCTAAATTTTCCAAAACCCACCTAAATCTAGCTATCTAGACTAAATTCCTTTACATTCTAGTCATATCTTGGCTGTGATTTCATAAAGAGACCTCTCTTTGGTTTGGTAGGGCTACCTACCAAACTAAAATATTGGTCTATGGTTACCTCTGTCGATCTCGTCATCAGCTTGGGACATTGTGGAGGATAACAGAGGGCATGAAAACTAAGGAGTGCCAAGGTGTTCTAGTGAATGTAAGGTTCCCAAGTCATGGAAAAATGTAATGCTAGTTGTGAGGTCATGACTACCAAGGTGTGTTAGGGAATGCTAGGGCATGCTAACATGTGCCAGATAGTATGAAGACATGTCAAACAAGACAAGATGTGCCAAGTGCTAAGGCATGCCAAGAAGTACAAGGGTGTGACAATGCATGCTAGGGACTATAAAGGAAAAAAAAGGGAGGAACAAGTTAAAATACAAGGAAATGAACACATAATAGGGTTTATAAGTCATAAATTTACCTTTTCCATGAGGGGAATGCTAGGCACACCAATACTAGGTGCCAATGGGTGCCAAGTGCCAAGTGTCAATGCATTCTAAGTGCCAAATATTCCTCTGTTTCTCATCTAGTTTATAATAATTGATCTCAAATAAATTTAATATTAAGTAATGCCAAAGCATACCAAGTCATGTCAACGCATGCCAAACATGCTAACACTTGCCAAGTGCCAACACGTGCCAAGTGTCAATGTGCATCAGGGAATGTGATGTGTGCTATGAAGTGGCAGAGCATATCGAAGAGTGCTAAGGTGTGCTAGAGAGTGCCAATGCAAACCGAGGAGTGTTAGGGAGTACTAGGATAACTCAAGGGAGCACTAGGTCAAAATGCATGGAAGTGAATGAATATGAGGGTGTGTCACGGAGTTTCAATGAGTGTTAGCTGTCATGCCAAGGAGGGAGTGACAAGATATGCTAAGCATGGGTAAGGCATGCTAGGGAATATCAGGGAATTTCAAGAAGTGCTAGAGTGTGCTAGGTAGTTATGGGGTGTGCTAACATGTGCCAAATATTGCCAAGGCATGGTAGGTGCTAAGACATGGTAAGATGTGCATGGTGCTAGAGTATGTCAATATGCGTCAAGGAGTTTCAAGGAAACAAAAGCAATAACTAAGCTAAAATGCAAGGAAATGAACGCATAAGAGGGTTAATAAGTTGGGACTTTATATTTTTCAAAAGGGGCATGCTAGGCACACTAATAATATTTTCCAATACATGCTAAGTGCTAATGTGTTCCGAGTGCTAATGTTTGTCAATTCAATATTATGCCAAGGTGTTCCAGTGCATGCTAGGGACTACAGGGCATGCCAACACATGGTAGGGGAGTTCTATGCTTTGCTAGGGCATGCCAACATGTGCTTGGGTGTCCTACTCATGGAAAGATGTTCTAGGTACAAAGATGTTCCAAGACATGGGAGGTGCCAAGGAATGTTAGTGTACTATTCCAAAGAATGTTAAGGTGCGTCGTGAGTGTTAAGGAGTGCTAGGTCTCTCTCATTAATAGAATTGACAGAGCTTGATTATGTATTAAATAATATAGTTCCTACACACACTAGTGGAACTTTTCTTAAAATAAATTTGATAGATAATAAACCTAATAAAGATGAATCATGTGTTGACTCGTAGGAAAAATATATTCTTATGACTTGAGGGAAATGATACCCACTAATTACTTCTTAACAATTTGACTGACTATTATAACCACTATGACCTTGGACACATAATGAAAAATATTCCACAACAATCATCTTATATCATTATCTTTTGACAAAAAATATAGTAATAGCTACATAACGTCATAAAAAACTCATTGGAATGATCAATGATGACGAACATTTTTTTACTGTCACCAAAAGTAACCAAAAATAGCATTGGTTTGGGTCAATAAAATATCGTCACTAGAAGTGTCACCAAAGAGACAATTGGTGATGGGCCTTTAACAATCCTCACCAAAAGTGTCACCAAAGAGATAATTAGTGATGGGCGTTTAACAACCCTCACCAAAAGTGTCATTGAAAATGGCTTTGGTGACAAACCTTAAAGGACCATCACTATATACACTTACAACAAAGATTTTTTGAAGACCACCACCATATGCCACATTGATGAAGGACCTTAAAGGTTCATCATAGGCATGAAGCATCATCAAAAACGCATTGGAATGATCAATGATGATGAACATTTATTGAATGTGACCAAAGTAACCAACAAGATCATTGGTGACGGTAAATAAAAGATCGTCACTAGAAGTGTCACCAAAGAGAGAATTAGTAATGGGCCTTTAACAACCCTCACCAAAAGTGTCACCAAAGAGAGAATTAGTGACAGGCCTTTAATGACCCTCACCAAAAGTGTCATTGAAAATGTCTTTGGTGACAAACCTTACAGGACCATCACTATATGCGTTTACAACAACGCTTTTTTAAAGACCGCCACCATATGCAACATTGGTGACAAACCTTAAAGGTCCATGATAAGCATGACTGTCACCAATGAACTTTTTTCTTCTAGTGTGGTCACATATCATATTTTTGCATACTTATCAGGAATACTGTAGAGGAAAAAGAAATCACCCTGGCCTACTTTTCTTTGCAAGTAGGATCCTATGATTTTAAGAACCTGAAGGCTACATAATATGAAGTAAAAGAGTTGGAGAACTTTAGGTTTAGCATGATAAATTATTATCAGTACAATCCGAGATACATATTCAAGTATAATTATGCCAATTTGCATATTAATTGGCCATGTGGAACCTTCTCTAGGCTAGAGGAGGAGAAGATAAATAACTTCTATAATGGCTATAGGCCCCACACACTAGGTTGCCAAGCATACCATTATGATGTGGCTCTAGTGTAGGATGCTAATATGAAAGCAAGGAAACCATAAGTGTGTAACCCAGTGAGTATTAAATATGAAAGGAAGGTTGTTCATAGCCCAATAGAGGAGAAAAGCTGCAACTTCAAAGCGGATCCATTTATTTTGAAAGTGACTATGGTAGTAGAAAGAAAGAGGAAGTAGGAATTAGAAATAGAGAAGAGGAAAGAATAGGAAGAACTAAATAGGGAGGAAGAGGAGCGAATGTAGAAGGAGGAACATGAAAAGAGAGATCAAGAAGAAAGGAGGATGCAAGAATAATTAAGAAGGAAGGATGAAGAAGAAGCAATGTTGAAGAAAGAAGAAGAATAAAGACAAATCAAGTATAGGAAGAAGCGAATAAATAGGAATGGGATTAGGAGCTTTCTAAAGAGATTGAAGAGCTAATAATTGCCCAATATGTGGAGGTAGAACAAGGAAATCATAACCAGGATGTTGATATTACGCGCAATATAGGAAAAAATATCACTCAGTCTCCATCTCCTCCTACAAATGGGAAAGTTGTAGGTGATGAAGGAGAAATTACTCTTTTAG
This sequence comes from Pinus taeda, assembly GCA_000404065.3. Taxonomy (NCBI): domain Eukaryota; kingdom Viridiplantae; phylum Streptophyta; class Pinopsida; order Pinales; family Pinaceae; genus Pinus; species Pinus taeda. The sequence goes on from APFE030133306.1 coordinate 228,147, forward strand.
ATGAGGACTCGGTCATGGATATTTCTAGCATGACTTTCAATGGGCTTTAGAGTATGATTGTGCAGGAAAGGAATACAAATTTTCCCAATGACTCCACACATCTTGCATTCATTAATACACAAATGATGATTGTCATGGACACTAGAAGGAATCCTCAAAACATTGTCATAGCTAACTTGGCCTTTGCGGGAGCTTTGAAGTAAAATACACATTATCTAATGAAAAAAATAAACATATTATATATATATATATATATATATATGTATTATATTATATATATATATTATATTATATATATTATATACATATATATATATATGTATATATATTATATATTATATATATATAATAATATTATAATTACATATAATAAATAAAAATAAGAAATTGAAAAGGATTTGGAAGGTGTGAAGAAACAAATAGAACAACTCCAAGCAAAAAATCAAAATTTGTCTTCCGTACATGTTTATTTTAAGAAGCTTCAGGTGGCTATATATTGTGAAGTTCAAGCATTGGGAGACACTATGATGAATATTTATAAGGATTTGGTCACCATTCATAAAGTAGCTGTGCACTTCCATGATATTTAGAAGAAATCATGGGAGAATGAAAAATACGTGAAATTCATTCATGAAGCCATCACCACAGTTCATGAATGGGGAATGAAGTATAGAGGTGCACCGACAAAATTTACTAGGAAAACAAGATAAAAAAATGAGTTGGAGAAAGATGAAGTCATAATGCTAATGAAAAGTAATAAATAGCTCAACACTTTTATAGCAAATATATTATCTTCTTATGCACGATTGTACAATGGTGTGGACTCCATGGTAAAATATCATTCGGGTCATTTACAGAAGAAAAGGGAAAAGACATGGTTAGGAAGGAAGTTTCAGAATACTTGGGCCAAGTGAAGTAGATTACTACCAAAGAGGACTGGGATATTAATAGACACATCATGCAAAAATATATTGGTGGCCCTACTAGGATCAATACTATGTTGTTCTTATTAAAGAAGGAGACACAATTGGTTCCAAAATCATCTACCTGGATGCAATGGAAGATATAGTCCACTATCAACCTAATCGTCTTGCAAAGTTTGAGGAGATCACCATACAATACGAAGCTTGGCATCACAATGTAACTCAATATTTACAAATTGAAGTTGTTGAGCTAGAGTTTTCTCAAACTCAAGCTTAATGTGTCTATTTTGTCTTAATAGGCTTGTCTTATTAGGCTCTACCCATTTTTTCCTATATTGTTTTTTGTATTATTATATTTTAAATAAAATATGTAAGTCAAAGTCTAAGTGTCAATTATGGAATATTAAAAGACATTAGTTAATGAAAAGAAAAAAGATGTGAAAGAGTCATGAGGGAATCTCAAGGGTCACAACGAAAGATGAAGAGTCATCTCATTTGTTATAAATAAGCCCTCATAACTCAAGAAAATGGTTTGGAACCAAAGATGCTTGGAGACTAATTTTTGGAGCCTTGGCTTCTCTAGTTTAGCATAGGAAGAGTATCATGTATTGGAGAAGAAAGTGTTGGCTTAATGTTGGTGCTACTGCTACATCAATGTAATTGTATGCTAGGAACTTTCAACTTATAATGAGAAGCTCTCATATATGGCATGATTTCATGCGTATGTTGTGAATGTTGTATTTATATATTTGTGATGGAGGTGATTTCATTTACGCTAATGTTAATGAACTATTTTGTTAACCTTAGTATGTGTCTTGTTGAATGTGTGTTTATTATATTATCATGGTCATTGTTATCTTTTGAACTACTTTGGAGCCTAATTAATGGTGCTCGTGTGTCTATTTTAAGATATTTACTATTATTTTATTTTTCAAGGGACCCACTCGCTCTGGTTTTATGTGAACAACCTTTCACATATTAGACTTGATATCGCACAAAGTTCGTACACTTGCCATGACCAAATTCATGAATATTTCATCTTATGTGTCTTTTGCAGCCAAGACCTATCTTTAAAACCACCACTTTTGTTAACTAATTGTATTCATGTTGGGGATCCTACAACAAACGGTGTGGGGTCTAACTAGGATTTCACATTAGGGAGACCTCCTTCCCTGTTGGTGGCTTCCAACATTGTCAGCAATTTGTGGATTTAGAAGGAAGGTGAGATGACACGCTGAGAGTATGAAGTTTGTTTGAACCTTTCTCATATTAAATTGATTTTTCCCATATCTTAACCCCAAATGTTTTTCTAGAGTTGTAAATGTAAAAGTGCCCGAAGGGATTATTTGTGACTTGTCAGATTTTAAATTTGAAGGTAAGGGAGGAACAAACATTCTTGATCACACCTCTCAATTTCTTGTTTTTTGTGATTCCCGTGAAATTAATTGTGAGGATACCACTTGTAGGATTTTCATGCTTATATTTGAGGCATGTGTGAAAAAATGATGTTACACCTTACCAACCTCCTCTATACATTCTTTCAAACATCTTGTCAATGAGCTTCATCATGCCTTTGACATGTATGATATGAAAGTGCTTATAATAATATTATTCATCTTAGAATCAAACTCACGATTGATTCACCCACTTTTGTTATGTCTTTTCTAAGGATGATATAGACTAGAATTTTAAGTATCTTGTTAAAATTTATTTGAATCCTTCTGAACCTAAATCCCTTTTAACTCTCATGAAATTCCTTGTTTATGGGGCTCTCCGAATTTCAAAATACTAAAGTGTTATTCTAGGTGACCCTACGTCTCCTTCTCATTCTTCAATAAATCAAACAACTCCATGAACATAAGTTACAGTTGAAGAACATGAAAATCAATCTGTTGAATTACCACCATACTCTCCCATTCAATATTTGAATGAAAATTTCAATCATGAATATCATTTGATGGATGATATTTTTTCTTCTCAATATATTTGTTTCCCTCCATTAGATATCCCTTCTCATCCTCATGAATCCCCTATGTCACATCAACCTTTTGTAACAGTTTCATTTGAGGATCAAATTTAAGATGGAGTTAGTGGAGACAACGAAACTTGTGATATATTTCATAATGACCATATGTGGGATTATAATTTTGAACAATATTCTAAGATGAAATATTATGTTTCATCAAATATCTCAATTCCTTCCTCACCTCACACCCATATTTGTAACATATTTAATGAGCCTATCACACATGTCACATTTGTGCACAAGTCAAATCTCGAAAGATGATAATTTTGATTGCAGTAAGTAGTGGTGGAATGTTGATTTTACATCGAAGGAAGGTGAGGGAGGATCCTCTCTTCATATTATATCTCATCCCTCATTTTATCAATGTGAAGAATTAGAGAATGCAACACCCCTTTTTTTCACTCAAACACTCTCTATACTTCATTAGATCATGAGGATTCACTTATTTTTTTAAAATCAAACTCTCATCACGATTTTATTGACATCTATATTTATTCATCAAGTAATTACCTTATTTATTCAACCATTGATTTTTTTATGATCTATCTTCGTATATCTTAAAATGACATCAATACATTGAGACACTTCGGCCTACCCCACTCATTATGTCAGAATCTTATTATTTCGATGGATGTTCCAAGCATGATCAGATTGATATTATTTATAGGGAAAAGTCACATGAAGTGATCAAAAAAATTGTAAATGATCCTCTCTTTGAACCTCAATGTCCTTCATCTTCTTATCATGACCCTATCTCTCAATTGTTGGAGGAATCATTTTTCGCAAGCCCCGATGCTAAACACATGCTTTTATCATTATTCATGTTTACCAAGACTAAAAATTAGAATGGATGCTTTGATATGAGAATTTTTCTTCTTGGGTGCAAAAATCATGATGAATCATCAAAATGTTTAGAACACGCTTTCTTGTTGTACTTTTCTACTCATATTTTGTGTCTTTAGATTATTGAATATGTCCCATTTTATCTTTCTTGTCATGTGCTTTTCTTGATGATATTTCTTGTTATTTATTCCCTCATTGACATAGGTAAGGTAATTCTCCAATGGTTTTATTTTAAAGTTCACTTTATGTAAGTTCGCCCTATCTTTTGTTAGCCTAGGAGTAGGTTTAAGTTAGTTTAATTCTTTTTTTTTTTGCTACATTTTGTTTTCTCTTTGGTTTCTAACCTTATTTTCCTTCTTTGTAATAAGCCTTGAATGAGGTCATGTTTTGGTTTTCAAATAGGCATGATGAAGTTTAAGAGGACAATGTATAACTATCAATTCTTATATTTTTGTCTATTCCTTTTTTTGCATGGGTCTTGTATTTTTTATTCTATGATGCTCCGATGGAAAATGGCTTCTTTATAAAAGAAAACATTAGTGGAATTTCATGTTGGGTGTGGAGCCTGATTATCTTCTGTATTCAAAGGTCTCAGCTAGATGTATACCCCAGGAAGATTGTATACCCCTCCATGCGAGGGGGTGCAAGGGGGACTTGTCCCCTCCGCTGGGGTTCGGGGCAGCCAATCCACCCTAGCCGGGGGGTCCGGGGGCTTGCAATCCCCTGGCGGAGTTTCGGGGATAGTGCCCCTGAAGCTAAAAATAGATGTAAAATTGCCTTGTCAAAGTCTAGTAATTTCTAGTCAATCTGGGCCGTTCATTAGGTGGATGATCTAACGGTAGAAGTTATGTTTAATTTAGGATTTTTTTCCATAGAAGGCAACCCCTAACTATGAGGGAATTGTATTGCGTCTATGTATATTTGTATTCTGAGTGAGGAAGAGAGAGGAGATTGAGAGCGAAGAGGGTGTTACAATGGATCTGTTGTAGGTTGTATCTCTTTAGTTTGCTGGATAATATAAAAGGAAGGACTGGTTGATTCTCTGTGGACGTAGCCCAAACTGGGTGAACCACGTATATCTGTGTCTCTCTTGTTTTATGCATTTCCTGTGTTTATATTTCTACAATATTTTATGTGTTCTATTGCTCTGTGATATATAATTTTCTAACATTTCGATGCTTGAATCTATAACTCATACCCTTTGCTTTAATTGTATTTCGATGTGTAGCCAGTCTTATCTTATGAACTAAGTCGAGTAGAGTAAGAATGGGAGGAAACTTAAACAAGTGAGTCATATTTCAGAGATATGTATATATCCTTCTCTGAAGGGAGAACCTTGTTTTTCTCAATAATATGGAATCCTTCTTCTTCCCTGTGAAATAATAAGTGTCAAGGAACAATTATATAAATAAAAATAAATAAAGGGTCAAAGTAGAGAAACGCTTCTTGTGTGGCGAGGTGAATCAATCAACTTTGTTGGGGGATTATTCAGGCTCACTAGCAACGAAGAAATGTTTGTGTTCCTGTAGTGACTCGACCAGGGTACTTTCAAGGCTTACTGGAAGTAGAGAAACACCAAAGATGAAAAATGAGTCTCTGGTAATCCTTTTTCACTTGCATACATATATATTCCTTATTCCCAATCAAAATAACTACATTTTTACATGATTTTATTAGTGCGTTTTCGATTAAGATAATGCAGGAATTATATGTTTAACTGGAACTAAGTAAAGAAGCTATGGTGATTTATGAGATGAAAAATACTTCCTAAAATGCTAGACCTGATTTATAGATTTAGACACATACAGAGAGCTAGAATTCTACCAATGTGTCACCAAGTGTTGTAGCTTCTACAACACCCCTCCAAAATTGTGCTTATTTTTTAATCTTTTAGCCTACCTTCTATTCATAAGAACTTATATTTCATGATAATCAAGTGTTCCTCTTGCTTTTTTACTATCAATATCAATTTTCTTTTCATGCAATACTTGTGATGACTTCATTAGGTTGTTCTAAAAATGACTAAGTCTTGTTGACGAAATCTAAACAACTTCTAAACACAAGCTAACTTCTTCCTTGATATTGCACCAATTGTCATTCCTCCCTCTATTAATTCTGCAATCCATGGGCATTGGAAACTATGCAAGCCCTTAATAATTTAAACTATGAAATCCCTTGAAGACCATTACTGTGAAACACTGAGAGACTAGCAGGCACTGAGCATGTGAACTAGACAATCACTCACTGAGAGTCAAGAATGTGCAGCTCACTAAGTTAGTGGATTGCGCAAGCCCTTACCACTGGGAATTGTTCAATCCCTTCTGCCAGTGATACTGTGAAATTCCCCATAGAAATCAAGTGCCGAACCCTAGAAAATAGGGAGTGCACAATCACCTTATGACGAGTGGCACAAAGGTTTTATTTACAATTTTAAGACAAGTGTCACTTTCTCCTTATTTTTAGGCATGTCCATCAGAAACCCTAATCCTTTCCCTATGAGGAAAATATATATTATAAAGGCTAGTAGATGTAATTTTCACACTTAACTTTCAATCTCTCGCCTTCCTCATGAGAACAAGGATCTTTGGACTTGGTTTGCAGCGCTTTTCTAGGCAAGCTTCTCATGCATCACTTTTTGTTGATTTTTCTTTCTCTTTTGTTAATTTTGTCTCTGTGTGTGTTATTTTACCTATTTACTTCCATGGTAGCCATAATTTATATTATTATTATCTTTTACAAGGGTGTTTTTGGTTGTTCATTCATTTTTATAAGTGTCACATCGCCTTCTTTCTTTTGGACTATCAATAATTATCGCTGCTAAGTATTTTTCTGCATGCATGTTCTACCTCTTGCATGATCACTTCTAGCTCATGTTTCTAATTGAACTAAAGCATCTTGAGGCTAACCTAAAATTGTTTATATCCCAACTTCACATTCCAAAGTTTCTCTCTCTCCCTGGAAGAAATGTGCAATACTTGAATAATTGTTGCCTCCCTTACTGGGAATTTCACAAACTCAAGTATCAAGCTCACCTCTTGGCCTATGATACTGTGAAGCTTCTAATCAATGGACTTCCCAGCTATGCATTGTGTAGATCCAGTCCTCAGTTCCTAGCCTTGGCCCTTGAGACTGCACATTGTGCAATCCCTTCGATGTCTTTCCCCATTGTGAGTGTGAATTGTGCAATACGAACCATTAATATTCGTCTCTGTCTGCTAATACTATGTAATCCCATCTCTGACTACACAATTCACAATTCTAGAATTTAGTTTGCCTCCCAAATCCCAACATCTACACAATCCCTTTACTTAGTCAGTGTGTTGTTTCTTTGAGTTTTATTGATGAACTTATCTGCATAAACTAACTTGTTTCACTATGACTACATTTCTTGTTACATGTACAACAAGATTTGAGCTCATCTCTTTTCTATCAGTACCCATCACCATGCCCCCTAAGAGATCAGTCTCAAAAGAAATGATAGAGAGTAGTATCAATGAAGTAGTTGAGATTCCTCCAGTTATTTTTCCTATTCTATCTAATACTCAACTCTTTATTGAAAAGGACTCTCACATCACATGGCACAAGGTCAAAGATGAATTCACAACTACATAATTTAAGGGGTATCTAGAGGACACAGTTGTGTACATTAAAATTCAACAATCAAGTTTCCATAAGGCTACCTACAGGTTCCCAATTCTAACTTGTCTAGATGTCATCAAATGCATTCAACAACAGTTGGATACTAAAATCACGTCCCTCAATAGTGTCAATCGGAAAAATCTCTCCTCTTACTTAGCCCATGATATTCAATTGGTGTATCAGTTGCCTAAGCTTGAAGGATATATGGATTCACACTTCTATGTATTCAATGGCTATTTAAACACCAAGGACATTATCAAGACATTATTAAAAGAGTCAGAGAAGTTTCACTAGACACCATGTAATACTTACAAGAAAAAATCCCTCATAAATGTGTTTTAGTACTTGATAATTTCACGTTTCCAACTATATTGATAGAATAATACTGAGTCCTTCCCTCAAGGATGGGATTACATGCTACATTATATTGTCACGGAGGGGAAGATATTTAATTGATATGACCTTTGGCTCAACAAATTAGGATTAATGTAAACATGGAAAAGGATCCACCTAAGGGAAATCAAGCTAAATTCTACATGTATGGATACCTGTTGGATGGTATTTGTGCTCAAACTGATTTTCCTCGCATGGATGAGAAGTTGGCACCCAAGGAACCTGCTGTTCACATTCATTGCAAGTTTATTTTAGAGTGAAGTTACAAAGGATTCATTGAGAAGATTGCTAACCACTTCCTCAAAGTCTTGTAGCAGATGATATTTGAAGAAGAACCCCCTTGCATGTCTTGTGCGGTGATGAACTTAGTAATATAATTTTTTGATTGGTTTTCCTCACCAGATAACACTTACCTTAGGGTGTTTGACTGCTAGAAATCGTTGCATTTGTTATTGAGGTATGCCACAAATTATTTATTCATGCAAGATGTCACATATCATCTTCCCACATGTTTATTAGTAGTATTGCAAAGGAAAAAGAAAGCACCATGGCCAACTTTTCCTTTGCAGGTGGGATCCTACAAGATCAAGCTGGAGAATATGAAGTCAAAGTGGTGGACAACTTCAGATTTAGCACTATTTATTATCATCAGTATGAATTCAGAGATATTTTCAAGTAGCACTATGACAAGTTGCATTTTAGTTAGTTGTGTGAAACTTTCACTAGGCCAGAGAAGGAGAAGATCAATAACTACTATAATGCCTCTGGGCCCCACACACAAGGCTACCAAGTAGGCACTTCCCATGTGGATCTAGAGTAGGATAATACTCTAGAATCAATACAACTCCAATAGTGTAGCCCAATGAATATTAAATATAAAAGGAAGGTTACTCACAAACATGGAGAGGAGCAAAGCCACAAGTTCAAAGTGGATCCAACTATTTTGAAAGCATCTATGGTTGTAGAAAGAAAGAGGAAGTAACAACTAAAAATAGAGATGAGGAAACAAGAGGAAGAACTAAAGGGATAGGAAGAGGAGTGAATGTAGAAGGAGGAATAAGAAAACAGAGAATGGGAAGAAAGGAAGATGCAATAAGAATTAAGAAGGAAGGGGGAAGAAGAAGCAATGTTGAAGTAAGAAGATAAAGAAAGAAAAAATCATCTATAGGAAGAAGAGAATAAAATGGAGAAGGATCAAGAGCTTGCTCAAGAGATTGAAGAGCTAATAGTTGTCCAAGACATGGAGGTACAACAAAGGCAACAAAATAAAGATGTTGATATTTTTCCCAATATAGAACAAATGATCACTCAGTCTCCGCCTCCTCCTATAAATGGGAAAGCTCTAGGTGATGAAGGAGAAATTTCTCCTCTAGATGAGGACCCAGTCATAAATATTTCTAGCTTGACTTAAAATGAGCTTTAGAGAAGAATTATTTAAGAAAGGAATAACCATTTTCCTAATGGCCACACACATCCCGGCTTCATCAATACAGAAAGGGTGATTGTCATGGATACCAAAAGGAATCCTCAAACCATTGTCATGGCTAACTTGGCCTTTGTAGGAGCTTTGAAGGAAAATAAAAATTATCTAATGGAAAAAAAAGAAACACATGGAAAAGGATTTGTAAGATGTGAGACAAGAAACAAAAGAACTCGAAGAAAAAACTCAGAAGTTGTCTTCTGCACATGTTTAGATTAAAAAGATTTATGAAGCTATATATTGTTAGGCTCAAGCATTGGGAGACATTATGACAAATCTTGTTAATGAGTTAGTCATCATGCATAAAAAATTGTACCCTTTCTTAAGAAGCAGAAGAAATCATGGGAGAATGAAAAATATTTGAAATTCATTCATGAAGCCATCGCCATAATTCATGAATGGGGAATGTAGTACAAAGGTGCACTAAAAAATTTATCTATGAAACAAAGGCACCAAATTGAGTTGGATAAATTTGAAGTCAGAATGCTTAGAAAATAAATAAATAGCTCAACACTTTCATAGCTAACATCTTACATTGTTATGCATGATTGCATAATGGTGTGCACTCTGTGGTAAATCTCATAAGATCCCTTAAGTCGAGTCATTTATAGAGGCAAAGGACAGAAACACTGTTAGGAAGGAAGTTTCAGAATACTTGGACCAATTGAAGTGGATTTCTACCAAACAAGACTTGGAGATTAAAAGACACACCATAAAGAAATATATTAGTGGCCCTTCTAGGATCAATAATATGTTGTTCCTATTAAGGAAGGAGACATAGATTGGTTTCAAAATAGTCTACCTAGATGTAGTGGAAGATAGAGTTCTCTATCATCCTAATATTCTTGTAAAGTTTGAGGAGACCATTGGATAGTATAAATCTTTCCATCAATATGTAACTAAATATTTACAAATTGAATTTGTTGAGCTATAGTTTCCTCAAACTCAAGCTTAATGTATCTATTTTGTCTTAATAGTCTTGTCTTATGAGGTTCTACCCATTTTTATCCTATATGGTTTTTTGTATTATTGTACTTGAAATAAAATATGTAAGTGGAAGTCCAAGTATCAATTCTGGAATATGAAAAGACATTGGTTAAGGAAAATACAAAATAAGTGAAAGATTCATGAGAGAATCTCAAGGTTTAGAATGGAGGATGAAGATTCATCCCATTTGTTATAAATAAACTTCAGGAAAAGGGATTGGAACTAAAGAGGGTTGGAGACAAAGTTTTGAAGCCTTGGCTTCTATAGTTTAGCATAGGAAGACTATCATTCTTTGGAGAAGCAACGGTTGGCTTCATGGTCCACTATTGGGGCTACTACATAAATTTAATATATGATTGGAACTTTCACTTTATAATGGGAATCTCTCATAGTTGACACGCTTTCATGCATATGTCGTGAATGTTCTAAGACTATTCCTTATATATTTGTGATGTATGTGGTTTCATTTACGCTAATGTTACTGAATTATTTTTCTAACCTTAGTATGTATCTTATTGAATGCATGTTTGTTTATATCATCATGCTTGCTATTATCATGTGAACTACTTTTCAAGTTAACTAACGGTGGTCATGTGTATCTTTTAATATATGTGATATTACTTTCCTCTAAGGGGCCCACTCTTTCCCCTTTGATGTGAACAAACCTTCATACATTACAATTGATATCACAAAAAGTTCATACACTTGATATGACCAAATTAATGCATATTTCATCTTATATGTTTGTTGTGGCCAAGGAATATCTTTAAAATCATCACTTGGTGACTAAATGTTTTTAGGTTGGCAATCCTACTCCAAACGATGTGGGGTCCAATTGGGACTTCACATCAGGGAGACCCCCTTCCATCTTGGTGACTTCCAACACCGTCAATGCACTCTTAGTACATGGAAAAAATGGAATCAAAACTCTCTCAAAGAACTAAAAGGAATTTTTCACCACTCATATCCTTCAGACACATATTTTTGGTGTGGCTAGGATATTTAGAGTGAGAAATTTGTGTTTAAAATGGTTAGAATAGTGAAGGAAATGAGGATAGAGATGAAAATACCATGTAAAGAAATTTAAAAGTGATTAGATTCACTTTTTCTACCTTTTCAACTCAAATATTAATAGGCATAATCTATAGGAGACAAATAGATAAAAATAATGAAAGTAATGTCATGATAGCAGAGTGTGTAGAGGATTGCACCTTGTGCTATCTACAATGATCCTTCATTACGAGGGTAGGTGAAAGGAGGATCCTCTTATGACTCCAAAAACATGTTGTTAAAATATATATTCCGAATAACTAAGTAAATTAATCCCTTATGATTTTCTTACTAAAAAATAAACAGATTGAATTCTTTAGCTCATAAAATAAAATACACTTGCTGAAAATTTAATTGCAACTAAAACATTAGTGGAAGCTATAGGAAGCCAATTTCCAAAGTGAACAATTTTCTTTTACTGTTCAAATATCATATTTTCATAATAATTACTCCAATCTTTTGAGGGCTCCCAAATATGGGCAATAACCCATTGAGAAATCAAGGAAAAATTATAACAAAATTGGAAATTTGGTCCATTGTATATCATGTACAGTCATACCAAAACCTATTGGTAAGGATCCTCCTAGTATTGTTGAAATATGCCCCATAAATTTGTTCGGTCACCCTTCAATTTTTTTTGTTTTGTTTTATGACCTATTGAAGATTCCTCTACACATGTTTTGTACAAGCCATTGAATTTTTGTGAGCTGGTTTGATCTAATTTTCTTGTTAACACTATTTCTTCTACTCTCCTTTGGAATTTCACTCTAAGTGAAAATTCTTTACCACTCTATCAATTAGGTTTTTCTAAAAGTCTCTTTGTATCACACTCTTTATGCATATTCTTTTTTTTAATAACATTGAGTTGATGACTAAGTCTCCATAACAATAATCTCTCAATGAGATAGGAAATTAAGCCTTTAAATCCCAATCAACAATGGATATGACATTTAAATCACTAATCTTAATAATTTAAATTATATTATACATTAACCAAGTCACTAATAAAATCCTCTTCACTTCAATAATTAGATTTAATTAAAATGATTTTTAAAATGGAAAGGAAATTTTGGAAAACCTCAAAACATATGACAATAAACCTCTGTATAAGTTATTTTCTCATGCTACAAACATCAACATTCCCTCTTATCAAGGAAGGAACTCCTTGAAGAGGTTACTAAGATTGTCTTTCCCTCACATCTTAGCCCAATGTCCCACTCATCATCCTCCACCATGCCATTCTTCCAAACTTGTTGGGTTTATTCTTCTTTAGTGATGCTAAATAATAGTGCCATATAGTCCATAAACTTCTTTATAAGCTCATTCTCTTTGAATACAAACCTAGGATACTCCACATTCCCCTTAGCCTATCTTGATGTCTACAATCACCATCGAGGTATTGTAACAAAAATAAAAGTATCTAACCTATTTTTCTCCCCATTTAAATGTTGAATTCCTAAACTAGAATTTGTTGATATAAACTAAACCTTAAGGAGATTCTTGATCCTCATTGTTTTTTCACTAGTGGGATCTCATGTGAATTCTTAGATCAAATGTCCTCTTTGAATTTCATATTCTAGCTCACAACAGTCTACTACTAATTGGAATGAAATTATTGTAAGCCTCAAAAGTCTTGTTGTATGCAAAAGGCACGCGATTTATTCTTGATGGCTCCATTATTAGTCCTTTTCTCTTCTAGCACGTATACATTCATTAGAAAACCAAAGATACGTAAGTGGCTCACCTCTGTAGCCACATCAATGAATGCTTCCTCTAGCTTTTTGTCCTACAATATCCCATGAGAACTCATCCTATGGATGTAGACCATCATATTGTATGCCTCTGCCCAAAGTGACATGGGAAAATTTTTATCATTGGTCATGGAATTAGCATCCCCTATGATTGACATGTTCTTTCGCTAGAAAAGAAAAATTTTCTATGGGTTTTAAGATATTGTCAATTCATTCTTAATTCCTACCTCCTTGCAAAATTATTTGAAGTTATTGGAGGTATGCTCACCCCGATTTTTTGGAATTACAACCTTGATCTTATTTCCTATCTAGCTCTCGACAACTATCTTGAAATCAAAACAATGGAAGAGGTTTGAGGGCAATGAGCACATTAAAAAAGGCTCCATAGAACTCAATGAAAAATCTTCCTTGTACTACTTGTTGGGGACGGTGGGGACCTCATTACCAACATGATTTCCTTTAGTAACAACAAGGTACCTCAATAAAAAATGAAAGGCATAGACGGGAAGATTATGAAACCACCATCATATGTATGTCATGATTAATAACAATTAAGCTAAATATAAATCCATTGTCGTTGAAACTTAAATCATGATAAATCATGTAAAATTTAAATTTATGTTTAATTTTAGAAAAAAAGATAGTTTCATTTCAACATTGTTATTAGAAAAATACAACTTGGTATCCTATGAGCATGATGAATTTAAACAAGTCAAGATGGTTTCCAAGGGAGAAAAAGCATTAGGACCTAATTTATACTAGTGTTTGGGAAATACTAGGATATGTACAAGTAAGTTGAAGACATATATCATTGATCTGGAAACATATGATGTAATCGTTGAGATCAAATGGATAGGAGATCATTAAGCTTTATGAATTATTTAAAAAAAATCACCTTTTTATATAAGGAATGTCGAATAATTGAGATATGTGGTAGTAAGAGGGAAGTGACCCTGCAATTTCTCTCGAATATGAACCCAAAAGACAGCCTCAGGTAGGGTTTTAAATTTCATGTGGTCAAGGATATAAGTGATAGGAAGGAACCCTTCCTAGACCAACACTTGGTTTTATCAAAATTCGAGAATGTTTTGCATAAGGGTTTGCAAGGATTACCTCCTAAGAGGGATATTGATTTTGCAATCAATCTAAATCCTCACATGGAGCCAATATCCAAAACACTCTACAAGATGATGGCTTAAGAACTTTGTTAGTTGTAGATGCATTTGATAGAACTATTGGACTCTAGACTTATTATACCCAATAATTCACCTTGGGGTGCTAAAGAAGAAAAATGATTCAATAAGATTGTACATATATTTTAGGGAGTTGAATCAAACCATGTTAAAGAATAGGTAGTCACTACTCAAAATAGATCATATATTTGATCAAATTAAGGGAGCAATAGTTTTATTTAAAATTAATCTATTATCTCAATATCACTACTTAAGGATTAAGAAAAGTGACATCCCAAAAATCTCCTTTGAAACTTTGTTTAGGTACTGTGTATTCATATTATTACCAATGGCTTTGACTAATTCACCAATAGTGTGCATACACCTCCTGAATGACGTTTTTCAAAAGTATGTGGACCATTATTTGCAATTCTTTTGGGATGACATTCTCATGTATTCCAAGAATTAAAGGGATCATGAAGAGAACCTAAGGAGTTGTTTGAAAGGATTAATGGAATATAAGTTGAATGGAAAATTGTCCCAATGATATTTCTTTCAAAAGCATATTCATCATCTTAGCCACATCATTTCAAGTTATTGGATTTTACTACACCTTCAAATGATTAAAGCCATAATGGATTGGTTGGTGTCAAGAAGATGTCATGAGATACGTAGCTTCATGGGGCTAGCAGGTTATTATTGGAGATTTGTAGAAGGATTTTAAAAGATTGTGAAATCCATCACCACATTAAAATGCAAAGGCGTTAGCTAGGAATGGATGAATGACCACAACGTTGCATTTATTGAAATGAAGAGGTTCTTAATCAATGCCCCAATCCTTCGAGTGCCAAACACGAAGTAGGAATCCAAATTTATCACGAATGCTTAGATGTAAGGACTATGAGTTGTGTTAATGCAATAACAATGAGTAATGGCTTATATATCCAAGATGTTGAAGAAACACGAAGAGTTGTATACTACACATAACTTAGAATCAACAGTAGTGATGCTAGCATTGAAACTTTGGAGGCACTACCTTGTTAGGAGAAGATTTGAGCTAAATGATGGCCATGAGAGCTACAAGAATCCCTTCACTTATAAGGATCTAAATTTTTTACAAAGGTGACAAAGTTAATTCATGAATGAGTATAATTTTGTGATTTTGTAGATCAAGGAGAAAAAAATGTGGTGGCTAAATCACTAAACAAGAGACCCTCAATTTTGTCCATAGTACCTTTAAGAGTAAATTTAAAGAAATGTGGTATAAAAACTATTTACAAATAATTATTATATAAAAGTTACATGAATAATCCATAATAAAAAATAGATAAAGCCAATATAAATATGTTATACATAATCATTACAATATATTGATAAAAAATTCAACCCATCAAAAACATTAGACAAACAAATATTATTATAGATAAGAGTGTGATAACTTAATTCATATTTGAATCAAGAAATATAAACTAACCAAATTATATATCTCAATAAGGAGATATGGTCTCATTTGAAATGAAAGGTAAGCATCAAAATAAATATAAATAGTTAGCATTATGAAAAGGTGAAAATTTTAAATCAAAATCATAAAATTATCTTAATATTAAATTAAGAAAAAATATATATATTAATAATTTTTAATTAATAATAGTCACTAAAATAGAAAAAATATTTCTTAAAAAAGTAACTAATTATTTTTAATGGTTCGTTTTAATGTGTATTATATATTTGATATCCAACCATTATATTAGCAACCTATTGATACATTCAATGTAATAGTCACTATGTAAAAAACAATACATTTTTCTAACAAAATATCATTAAAATAAATATCATATAAATATTAACATTCGTATGCTTACGCATAATCATAATAGTTCTATAACTCTTTCCCATATAAAAAATAAAATAGATATTATTCAAGTTGGTATAATTTTAAAATAGTTTTATTCATTTATTCATTTAGTTTTTGTTCATAGTAATTTTTATTTTTGTATGAAAAAGAGTACAACCTTGAATAATATCTATTTTTTTATATGGGAAAGATAACTCTCACACCATCTTGAATAATTACTTTCAGAATTGAAAAATCGAGCATTGAACACAAAAATTTTCTTAGCTAGAAATTCATGACATCAGCCCTTTCATTCTCTATGACACCACCCCTTCAATTCCCAGGTGGCTTTTCTGAAGGTTTTTCACGTAAGCATTGAGGAATACTGTTATATTAATTGAGACAAACTCGTGTTAATTAATAGAAGAAAATCAATTCGAAAATAATGTTCATCAGTGTAGTTACAAGCTAAAGTCATTAGACGGGTAGCCTCACTAATGACCATGATATTAATGATTTTGGCGTTAATTCAAATTTCTTTTGTTTCGCAATAGTAAATAGCATATCAATCTCCGTGACGGGGTGCTCTCACTCTCTTACGTTAACGTGCAAAGGTAGAAAGTTTTGGTCCCACGGTATTTTTCTGGCGATTGGGTTAGTCCGACAATAGTGTCCTCGCTGAGAAAATCATTGGTATGTTAAGATTTTGTGGGGTGGGAAGCGGTGGCCTTAAGGAAGAAAGCTTCCCCACATGGTTTATGATGGGTCGTGTATGGTCGGTTAGTTGAAAATAATTAATATTATTTTGTATTAATGGAGAAATGGTTACACAAGTTGTAACGTATTCTTTAGTTTAGGATTTGTTTGTAGAGTTTAGGAGTGTGGTTGCAACTTCCTGATCTCTAGTAATGTACTTAATGATGTAATTACACATTTGATGTATGTAGAGTGTACGGAGAGAGTTCTCTTTGTTTAGGTGCAGTCTCGAGGTGCACTACTCACTTGTGAGCTGCAACTCCTTCTTTTTCAATTCAAGTCTGATTTTTATCTTAGTATTAGAGCACAGAGTAGGGACAGCCTTAATTTTTTTCTAGGATGCATCATTGATTACAGAACTATAGTAGCGGTAGAGTATATAGAAGCATTCATAGAATCGGGTGCAGTGCAGTAACACCTGTAGCACAGGTCTCAGATGACTGATCATCTCTGACCGGAAGAAAGGGTTGGTGCGGTTTCATCGCTAACAGTCGCGCCATTTTTGAGCGGAACAAAGGGTTGGCGCAATTTATTAAGGAACAGTTGCGCCATTTGGCGTGGTTTTGAGGGTGATAATCGCGCCAGAAATTGCTATTGGCGCGGAAAAGCAAGCCTTAATCGCGCCAATTTCGTAATTCGCGTCGATTTTGTTTTAGATTTGCTCGGTTGCAGCAGATCGGATTTTCCCGGTGGTGGCACATTAGAGTTCCTGATCTGCTCGGTGGCAGCAGATCGGATTTTTCCCGGTGGTGGCGCATTAGAGTTCCTGATCTATTCGGTGGCAGTAGATCGAATTTGCTCGGTGGTGGCGCATTGGAGTTCCTGATCTGTTTGGTGGCAACAGATTGGATTTGCCCAGTGGTGGCGCATTGGAGTTCCTGATCTGTTCAGTGGCAGCAGATCGGATTTGCCCAGTTGTGGCGCATTGGAGTTCCTGATCTGTCTGGTGGCAGCAGATCGAACTCGCCCGATGGTGGCTCATTGAAGACTTATTCATCAGAGAATCATAAGTTTTATCTGTCCAATATGAATAATAGTGATGAGTACTCTCTTAAGCCAGAAAAGTCATGGTCTATTATTAGGCTAGTAGATTATTTTCTCAGGGAGCAGCAGCTGCTGTTTATTTTGATAGGAATCACCATCACATCGAATTTCTTTATCCTTCAGCCTGGTTTTTTGGCTTATAATGTTAATGAAAATGGAAGGTTTGTGCTCGACAAACCTCATTGGATTGTTTACGAGACTCCTGTTTCTCGGTTTGCTCAATATCATTCGGGTTCGATGGTGAATTCAGGGGTTAAAGTGCTCCTAGGTTTGAAGAGAAAGTCCCTGCAAGTTGTCATGATGGGTGGAGTTGGCTTTGTTGGTAGTCATCTAGTTGACAGGCTCATGGCAAGAGGCGACAGTGTTATTGTTCTCGACAATTTCTTCACAGGAAGGAAGGAGAATGTTTTGCATCATTTTGGCAATCCAAGGTTTGAACTGATAAGGCATGATGTTGTGGAACCCTTATTGTTGGAGGTTGAGCAGATCTACCATTTGGCTTACCTCGCTTCCGCTGTGCATTACAAACACAATCCTGTGAAGACTATCAAAACTAATGATGTGGGAACCTTGAACATACTAAGATTTGCCAAGCGTGTTGGGGCACGTTTTTTGCTTACAAGTACTAGTGAGGTTTATGGAGATCCTCTTGAACATCCTCAAATTGAAGCTTACTAGGGCAATGTTAATCCCATTGGAGTCCGCAGTTCCTATGATGAGGGTAAGAAAACAACCGAAACTCTAACTATGGATTATCACAGGGGAGAAAATGTTGAGGTTCAGATTGCTTGATTTTTCAATACATACGGTTCGCAAATGTGCCTTGATGATGGTCGGGTTGTAAGTAATTTTGTTACTCAGGCTTTGCGCAAGGAGCCTTTGACAGTCTATGGAGATGGGAAACAAACATGAAGTTTCCAGTTCGTTTCTGATCTAGTTGAAGGCCTTATGCGATTTATGGAGGAAGAACATGTTGGTCCTTTCAATGTTGGGAATCCTGGGGAATTACAATGTTAGAACTAGAACAGGTTGAAGAAGGAAAGGATGACTCTAATAGTGATTGGCACATTCCATTGATAATGGAAGAAAACAGTGAGGAAAATGAAGAGCAGAAGCAGAACAAGAAGAAGAAGTAACAGACAATGTAATCAATGATACAAGCCCAGAAAAGGTTGAAATAGATAGATTTGAGGTAAGTCCCCTACCAAGGAGATCAAGTAGGAAGACTCTACCTTCTAAATTGAAAGACTATGCATTAATGTCAAAGATTTTAAACATTGTAGAACCTGCAAATTATGAGGAAGCAAGTAAATCTGATGCATGGAGGGCTGCAATGTATGAGGAAATAGAATCAATAAATGGAAACCATACTTGGGATTTGGTTGAATTGCCTGAAGGTAAAACCCCCATAGGGTGCAAATGGTTGTGTAAACCAAAAATAAATGCAGATGGGAGTATAGAGAAACTTAAAGCTAGACAGGTAGCAAAGGGTTACTCACAGCAAGAGGGAATAGATTTCGATGACACCTTTGCTCCTGTAGTCAAATTAAACACCATTAGAATGTTAACTTCCTTAGCAACAAAACACAAATGGCAGCTACACGAGCTAGATGTTAAGTTTGCATTCTGAATGGTGACTTGAAGGAAGAAATTTATTTAGTACAGCCTGAAGGTTTTGTGATAAAGGGGCAGGAACATTTTGTGTGTAAATTGAAAAAGGCACTTTATGGTTTAAAACAGGCACCCAGGTCATGGTATGAGACAAATGACTCATTTTTTGTACAACATGGCTTTCATAGAAGCTTGAATGATCCAAATATGTATACCAAGTTTAATAAACGGAGGCAAATTATTTTGATTTCTTTGTATGTAGATGATATGATCATAACAGGGAATGCTAACAATCTGATCAAAGAAATAAAATAGCAGATGTCACAAGTGTTTGAGATGAAAGGTTTCGGAAATCTTCATTATTGCTTGGGATTGGAGGTATGGAAAGACCAGGGTCATTTTGTTCGAGAGAAACAACAGTCAAAAGGGATATGTATTGAATATTGTAAAACTTGTGATAACATGGCTGATATTTTTACTAAGCCTCTTGGGCGTGTAAAGTTTGAATTGTTTAGAGGGATGCTAGGAGTTCAGGATAATCTTTTCTCCATTGGGGGGGAGTTGAAAATAATTAATATCATTTTGTATTAATGGAGAAATGGTTACACAAGTTGTAACGTATCTCCTTAGTTTAGGATTTGTTCCTAGAGTTTAGGAGTTTGGTTGCAACTTCCTGATCTCTAGTAATGTACTTAATGATGTAATTACTCATTTCATGTATGTAGAGTGTACAGAGAGATTTCTCTTTGTTTGAGTGCAGTCTCTAGGTGCAGTACTCACCTGTGAGCTGCAACTCCTTTTTCAATTCAAATCTGATTTTTGTCTCGGCTGTGAACTCATACCATGGGCACCGCCAATTTATGATTAATCTTATTAAATGTTGCATAAAGATATTGAAGGAAGCTAGTTGGATTATAGTTTCAGTATTCGAACTCATCTTCGATAATGTAAGTATGGAGTCTCTTCCTCTGGGTGGATTGGACATTGCAGGTCACAGTATTGTTGATAAGGGAATGCCAATTTATTGCATCATTCCAGATCTTTGCCTTGGGATTGTAGATCTGCGGAGCTTGGTTTCCACCTAGCTATGGAAAAGGAGATGTAGGGAATTATGTTTTAATTCTGGAGTTTAGATATTTTCACCATCCATTATATTTACACAATCGAGCACAAGCCGAGGGTGGTGGATACTAGGGTCGAGAGGTCTCTACATACTCTTCTTGTACCGTTTTTCGTCCTTCTCCAACATTCATAAGGCTTTAGTGCTGACGTCACAATGACTCTCTTCTGTGCGATCTTCCCTAGTCCAGTTTATTTGGGTAATGCTATTTCCCTGGTTTGTGCATTGAATATTTCAGTTTCGTTTTTGTATTCCTTTATGGTGTCCATTTTTTGATCCTATTTCTTCATAGCTCAGAGTCAGCGCCTTATTTCGAGTTGGTTGTTGTTCTTCCTTCAACAAGTATGATCCCACAACAATTTTTTTTTTCTATGATGATCAATGATTTTGGTTTCAAGGTACATTCTCACTTTAGTTTTGATAGTTTCTATGCCCCTCTTAACCCTGGTCCTCCCCTGCTCATATCAATTTTTTAGTCTTCGTTTGTTTCGAGCTTTAGAATACCGTAGACATACTTGGCTATGTGCTCTCATATTTTCATGGGAATTTCTTTTCATTCCAAATTCTAGTATATCCATGTGGGGGAAGTAAGTATAAACAATTTTTTTATATCTCGTTGATCCATATATCATTTGGAATCTTGATGTCTCAGTGGTCTTCGTTCCACAGATTCCTTTCAGAAAGTTATGTCCTCCACTTGCAATTATACAGTTGGTTAGGTCTACCTAGTCAAGCCAGTAGCCAAGCCTTTTGTCATTTGGTTCTAATTTTGGTTTTCCTATTTTCCTTGGCAGGTTCTCAGCATGGAAGGCCCCATGAAAACGATTTCCCTGTCGACAGGGTTGTGCCTCAGAAATCTCTTCCTCAAAGAACCATTGCCTATTTGGATGAGAATCCATAGCCATATTTGTTTGACTTGATCCTACTTGAAGTCCACAAGGAGATCTTACAACCTGAAGCAAGGGAGTTTGGGGACAGAATTTAGCACTCCTACATTGAAATTGGTAGAAACTCTCTGAAACAAGTGTAAGTTCTGGAAATGAAAATTACACTTCCTTCACACCATCACAACTCACTAGCAGAAGGAAAATTTGCTACGCATGGCAATATGAGACAAGAAAGTTGATAACTATAAGTTGTTCGTTAGCCAAGAAGATATCAAAAATGTTCTAAAGGATATCAAGTACAGCATGGAAGATATCATGGTTAGGTTGAACCAAATTAAAAAATATATAATTTCTAAAGTGAGACACTGAATGAAACAATCACTAGAAAAACAATACAGTCATCAATACTTCTCCATTATACATGGTCCCTCTAGTAAACAATTCGGATGCACCCTCTCCTCCACTTTCTCGAGTAATCATCCTAGAGTAACATGTCCCTCATGACCTTTTGTCTTGCTCTTTTTCTCTAACGATGTACTAAATAGATGGTGAAGACATTCTGTTTTTGGTTTACTCATTTTTTACTCTCTACAGTATACCTGTATTTCTTACTTTTAGCCACAGTTAACTCTTGTAATAGGTAGCACCATTTTTATTTTTAAGGTAATGTCAAAGTGCCTGCAACTTTTGTCTTTTAATCTACTGAGTGTCTCTAAATATTTTAGATAGTCCCATAATAACAAATTATATCCATATAATTCTTCTTTTCTATAATAAAAGAAATATAGAATAATAATTTACAAAAAAAAGACCTAAAGTATCAATCTATAAAGCTCTTAATTTATATTGGGTCTCTATAATACTAGTGATTACCCCATTACTATTCTAGTTGTACCCCTTATTAATATTGTTGTGCCCCTATTGTCCCCATATTGTTATTACTATGCCCCATAGAATCCCTCTATTGCTATTTTTGTGGCTTTATATTATTATTGTTAGGTCGGCTGGGTTATATTGTGACTCCTTAGACTCCTATATATAGAAAGGAGGTTTTATCATTTGAATCATCCAAGAATTGTTCATTTATGTAATGTAAAGGAGGTTTCCCCCTCGAAGAGGCTGAATTCTAAGGCGTTGATCTATCTTTTCTATCTCTTCTTGAGCTGGTTTCATAACATTTGGTTTCATCGTGACATTTTCACTATAACGTTTTTCTATGATGTTTCAGAAGCTAAAAACAAAACCCATTTGAAAATACATCACACTGAATCTCATGTCTGAATTTCAGAGATTTTCGCGCTATAGTTTTGGAGATATGAACTGAGTAAGTTGGTCCTTTTGCAGAATCTTGAATTACATTCCAAACAGGTGACCTGGGGAAAATCGTCATAACTTTCTCTCTGAGAAACAGGTTGAAATTTCATAAGAAGGTATAGAAAGAGGACGGACTGTAGTTTCTTATATATATTTTTCAGAGCCAAAGGTCAAAACAGGGACACATGGAACATTGTACAAGTTCGCTCTACTGAATTAGTCTATAAACAGGTCACTGTGGGAGATTTGACATAACTCTTCATTGGAGAATCCAATTGGGGTCAGACTGGTGGCATTGGAAAGAGGACACAGACGGCTACCGCAGGTCGCAATTTTAGAACTGGATGATCTTAAGTTGCAGAAATAGATCAGAGGCAATATCGAGCTCCTACGAAGTGAAAAATGGTGTGTATTTTTTTAAATGTTTGCTTAAGCTTGGTTTGAAAAATTATTTTGAAGGAATTCAAAGGGCATAGTG
This sequence comes from Pinus taeda, assembly GCA_000404065.3. Lineage (NCBI taxonomy): Eukaryota > Viridiplantae > Streptophyta > Pinopsida > Pinales > Pinaceae > Pinus > Pinus taeda. The sequence goes on from APFE030133306.1 coordinate 251,455, forward strand.
AAGCATTATTATCAGTAATTAATGCCCCGAAGGAAAAAATAGAAACACCTAGTAGGCAACCTGAAAGCTCTAGCATGACTCGTGAAGAAGAGGAAGAAATGCAACATGATATATCAAAATTACGAGACCAAGTGCAACAAGTGTCACTTGCACAAAAAGGAACAAAATCTAAGTAGATTGTTTAAAGAAAGGTGTAGAAGCTAAGGTGAATGATGTGGAAGCTAAGATGGATGATTTGAAGATAGATTTGAAGACAGACATGGAAGAATTGAAGATAAATATGAATAAGTTGCTACCAGAAAGGGTCACTAACGGTGAAAGGGTAGTAAAGGAAACTCATGATGAGAACAAAAGAAATGTTAATCATTATTCCATATACTCTAATGTTGGATCGAAGACCCACCATATTCCAAAAATTGATATGAGGAATTTTGATGGCAAGGTTCCCGCAACATGGATATTACAGATGGAGCAATTTTTCGATCTCAATAATGTGCAAAACACACAAAAGGTACGTATGGCAACTTTATATTTGGAACCAAATCATTTTGTATGCTATCAATGTCTTTGCTCTCGTAAATAATTTATCACTTGGGCAATTTTTACAGAATAATTGATAGCACATTATGAGGATACAAAAAGCAACACTTTTTTAGCCAATTGATAAGTCTCAAACAAAAGGGTTCAATAACGGAGCACATTGAGGAGTTCAAAAAATTGAACATAAGGGTAAAAGATATTCCAGAGGAGCATAGGATTAATGTGTTCATAGGGTCTTTAAAGGATAATATCCAACATGATGTTCGCCTTTGGGAACCTGATTCATTAGAGAAGGCATTCAGGTTAGCAAGAAAAATGGAAAGAAAAGTTATGGCAACAAGGAAGCATACCACTGACATCTATAAAGATGGAAGTGTTGTTGCTGCTAGTCTTGGACAACCTATAAGGTTGACACCAAAACAATTGGACGAAAAAAGAGAAAAAGGGCTTTGTTACAATTGTGATAGAAAATACACTAAAGGTCATAAGTGTGCTGAGAAGAAATTATTCTACATAGATTGTGAAGAGGAAGAGAAATGGAGCAAGAAAGGTCAAAAGTAGAGGATATACTCCAGGAACAAAGCCTAGATGAAGAACAAATGAATCTGACCATATCTTGTAATGCATTGGCAGGAATTACCACTCCTCAAACCATCAAGATAGAAGGACAAATGAAGAAGAAAAAGGTAATAGTGTTGATTGATTCAGGAAGTACTCACAATTTTATTCATTGTAAGGTAGCAAAAGAATTGAATTTCCTCTTATATCCAACACCAGAGTGTCAAGTGATGGTTGCAAATGGAGGAACAATAAATTGCTTTGGAAAGTGCCATAATATCAAGCTATCCATGGGAGAATATGTATGGACTAGCCCAATGTTTTCCATTCCAATGGGAGTGCTGATGTTGTATTAGGAGTCCAATGGCTAGAATCCTTGGATACAATAGCTTTTAGTTTTCAATAAATTTTCATGGAATTTTCTATGGAAGGAAAGGAAGTTGTAATAAGGGGTATTGCAGGGAAACAGGGAAAGATAATCAGCTCTAATGGTATGACAAAGCTTCTAAAAAAGGAACGAAAAGGCGTAATTGCACATTTATGTTCGCTATATGTTTCCACATTGGAATCATGTATTTCTCCAGATCTCCAAATAGTCTTGACAATCATTTCAAGGTATTTGAGACTTCCAAAGGTCTCCCACCTATTCGTGATCATGATCATGCTATTCATCTAATTCCAGGAAGTGTTCCTCCAAACATCAGGCCATATAGATATCCCTATGCCCAAAAGAGTGAAATTGAGCGTATGGTTGCAGAAATGCTAGAGGCTGGTATAATTCAATCGAGTCAAAGTTCTTTCTCTATTCCAGTAGTATTGGTGCACAAGAAGGATGGATCATGGTGCATGTGTCGGATTATAGGGAGCTCAACAAGCTCAGTATTAAAGATAAGTTTCCCATTCCTGTCATTGATGAATTACTGGATGAATTGCATGGATCAATTTACTTCACCAAGTTCGATATTCATTCAGGATATCATCAAATTAGAATGAACAATGAAGACATTCTAAAAACAACATTTAGAACTCATGAGGGTCATTATGAATTTTTGGTCATGCCTTTTGGCCTTACCAATGCACCCTCAAATTTCAAGGTTTGATGAATTCAATTTCAAACCATTCTTAGAAAATTTGTGTTAGTATTCTTTGATGATATACTAATCTACAACAAGTCTTGGAAGGATCATGTTGAACATGTTGACAGGGTGCTATAGCGATTGGAGGAAAAACAATTATATTCAAAAAGATCCAAATGTTTCTTTGGAGTACAAGAGGTGGAATATCTGGGTCATATCGTATCTCATGAAGGAGTTAAGGTAGACCATAGCAAAACTAAAGCCATTAAGGCATGGAGAATCCCCACATCCATAAAGTATCTGCGAGGATTTCTTAGGTTGACAGGGTATTATCATAAGTTTGTTAAGAATTATGGGGGAGTAGGAGCACCTCTAATAACACTATTGAAGAAAGATGCATTTTCATGGACTCTAGAAGCAACAAAGGTGTTCGAACATATTAAAGAGGCAATGTGCCAAGCACCTGTCTTAGCTACACTAGATTTCACAAAAACCTTTATTGTGGAATGTGATGCTTGAGGAAATGGAATTGGTGCCGTTTTAATGCAAGATGAAAGACCCATTGCTTTTGAAAGTCGTCCAATCAAGGGAAAGTTTTTACACAAAGCTATTTATGAGAAGGAAATGTTGGAAATACTCCATGCACTTAATAAATGGAGAACCTACCTAATGGGAAGACACTTCAAGGTAAAAACGGATCATGATAGCCTTAAATACATTTTAGAACAAAGATTATCCTCTAAAGAGCAACAAAAGTGGGTGACAAAGATGTTGGGTTATGAATTTGAAATAATCTACAAAAAAGGGAAGCAAAATGTGGTGGCAGATGCACTCTCAAGAAAGGATGAGGATGTGGAAGCATTGTTGTGTGCCATTTCTATTATCCAACCAGATTGGATAAATGAAGCAAGGCAGGAATGGAAGAATGATGAAGAAGTGTGAGCACTTATTCGAAAGTTACAACAAGATTTTAGTACGTCTGATACATTTAGCTGGCAAAATGATTCGTTATGGTACAAAGATCGCTTATACCTCTGTAAGAATTCCCAGCTAAACAAAAGATTCTTATGGAATTGCACACTTCTCCCTTAGGAGGGCACTTGGGATTTTTAAAAACTTACCACAGGGTTAAGAAGGAATTTTTTTGGGACAGCCTTAAATCAGATATTCAAAAGTTTTTGGTGGAATGTTTCGTTTGCCAGCAAAATACAGTTGAAACAATTAAGACACCAGGTCTATTACAACCTTTATCCATTCCAAGCCAACGTTGGGAGGAGGTTTCAATGGATTTTATCACAGGTTTACCCAAGTCTGAGGGAAAGAGTGTCATCATACTGGTAGTTGATAGACTTACCAAGTATGCACACTTTTGTGCATTATCACATCCATTTAAAGCGAGTACAGTTTCTAGTGCATTTATGGAAACAATTCAAAAGGTACACGGAAACCCAAAGATTATTGTAAGTGACAGAGATCCCATTTTCACTAGAAATTTTTAGACAAAATTATTTTCTTGTCTTGGTACTCAGTTAGCTCATAGCTCATCTTATCATCCTCAATTTGACGGGCAAACTGAGATAGTAAATAAATGTTTGGAAGGATATCTTCATTGTTGTGTATCTGATAAACAGACACAATGGGTCAAATGGTTGCCTCTAGCTGAATGGTGGTATAACACTTCCTTCCATACAACAACAAAAATAACCCCATTTATGGCACTTTATGGGTATCAGCCACCATCCATCACATCATATTTAAGAGAAAATTCTAAGGTTCAAGCAGTGGAACATCACATCGAACATCAACAACAAGTCCTCCAACTCTTAAAGGATAACCTCGTGGTGGCACAGAATAGAATGAAACAACAGGCATATCAACATCGCAGTGAAAGAAGTTTTGATGTAGGTGATTGGGTATTCTTAAGGCTACAACCATATAAGCAAATGTCTCTCAAGCTAAGAAGGATAATAAATTATCACCAAGTATTATGGTCCGTACAAGGTGTTGCAAAAGATTGGTACTATGGCATACAAATTGGAGCTTCCTGCAGCTTCTCGATTGC
>APFE030133306.1:276574-305135 GCA_000404065.3 Pinus taeda
AGTGGTTTCTACCATGTTCGACATCGACTCATTTATTCACATGGCTAGAATCGTACCATTTTGGGAAGTAGAAATGAAGACCCTGGATCTAGTTTCCACCATCCACGCTGCGAGGAGTTTTGTATTTATTATATAGTAGACCAATTATAAACAGATGGCTGCGTCCATACTGTGTCTACATGAGTCTATGATTATGATGTACTGCAAAATCATTCCTATATCAGAACAGTAGTTAGTCTGTTAGTTAAAGTTTTTGATCTGAGTATGGGAATGCCTACCTCAGCAATGATATAGTCCTATACATGTATTTTGTGTTGAAAATTGCAGGTTCTGACTGGGCTCTCCACAAGATAATCCTTGAAATGATAAAGTACTTCACCCTTCCTAGATGATATAAAACCCTTATCTATTACAGGCTTCGCACTTTAGCGGGCAATCTGTTACACTGAAATTTGTCACCATGACTATCCAGTTAGTATGGCTCCATCAACTGTCATACTATCCTCCTTGGCAAGTCTCATACCTCTGCTCTCCATTTCAAACTTCAAGAAAGAGAGAAAGTCTTTAAAAATCTATTTATCTCTGGGTACGCAGTTTCTCTCAGCCTTACCTGCGTGTACGCAACCCAAGTTCACAATACCTGCGTACTTGTACGCTCTATATGTAAAGGGGTGGGTGCGTACCCCTGTAAAGGTCAAAAGGCGCGAGTTTCATCTTAAAAAAGTTACTTGTCATTTCTAGAGCATTCTAGAAGATTGTTTGACGTGTATTGAGCGCCTCTAGATGGTTCATGCATCCCTATGAAAGAGGAACTTATCCCATCAAGAGAGGAGCTACCCCATCCAAAGGAGGGAGTATCCCATTGATGTTGGACCTAAATAACTTCCTCTAGAATACTATAAATACAGGCATTGGGCCAGAGGAGGGGAGGTTGAAAGCTGAACATTCCAAAGGGTAGATGCTACTGGAATTAGGACTTCCTTGTAGAAGTTTGTGAGGAGAGATTACCATCCTTTCTTGTTTCATTTGGAAGTGGGTGAGCTTATCAAAGTAAAGGAAAACTCTTGCTGGACCCTGGGAGGAACTTGCACAACCCCAAGGCTTAGGTTGTAATGGTTTCTTTTGTTTCCTATTAATACAAATAAGTCCATTCTTCTCAACAATTTGTTATTAATGAGTTGTTTCATATACTCCTTGGTCTATATGTTGAATATGTTTTATTTTATGAGATATTCAGGTGCTATTTAATCGTTTGATTGTTAGTGAATGCATGTTTCGAAGTTAAGGAGGAGCTCATCCGGATCGACGAGGCTGGACTACTACAACATCGTTGGACTACAGGTATGATCTAAACGCTTGAGTTCTTGTATGGTAAATGCATGTTTAGAGAAGGATTTCTCTTAATTGTTTTGTTTGTCACTAGAAAGTCTTAGGCTTCTAGGGAGGTTGGTTTGGTCCACAAGATTAACTCTTTCCGCATGACAAGCTCATATATGGTCTTTTTTCTATCTTCTAATTTGCAAGGAGCAATGATATATTGTAATTATCCGATGCTTTAATTGTTATGCCATCTGAGTTTTTTTCGGGATACTTGGATCTTGTATTACCCATGTCATTTTTACAAGTGTTGTAAACTTCATTTTAAAATTTTAAAAATGTTTTGCAGAGAGGTTCACTGAAATTTCTCTATCCCAGATTCAGGAACCTTGCTAAACTCTATTCTTTAACAAAACTTGAAGCTCTTGAAACTTCTATAGAGAGTTTCATGGATTTACATATGCAGGTATCTAAGTTCATTATCGATATGGAATTGTGGACTAAAAGTATGGCTATTTATAGAGGCGAGGCTTCAGATGTCAAAGAAAAATTTTTGGACTACTCATGGATGTGGGCTTCTATTGTGGCATGGATAGAGACAACCTTGTAAAGTGATATGAATAATTGCCCTGTTAATCCTGAGTTAAAACACCATACAACTGCAGAAGAATTAACATTGAGAAGGGTGAAAAGATGTTTGGGTAGGTCATCTGAAGATGCTAACAAAGGATCATTAGGAGGTCTTTTCACTTTAGTTTCAATTCCTTCTATATCTAATAAAAGACCATTAGGTCAATCTATGTCATGTTCAAAGAAGATTTTATCAAGGAAATTGGCAGAATGTAACGAAAATGATGACAACCTAATATCATAAAATAATCACAATCTAAATTTGGGTTTAAATAAATTGAGAACGACAGAAATCTTAGACCAAAGGTTTCACAGGAAACCATCGGTCCCCATAGAATGACAACTGGTTAATGTGCCTAACTCAAGGAGAAAGAGCAACTTGTTCCACATAATATCACTTTCAAAGTAGGTTAAAATCGAAGATGAAAACTAGTTTACAGGGTTCGAGAATTGTTAAGTCCTCGGAAAATGCTAGGAAAAGTCAAGGAGATTCCCATAGGGTTCATAAATGGCCTTTTAGGATTCAATTTTCATCCCCTCCAAAAATTGAAGAAATTTTGAAATAATATTAGAATCTATATGAAAAAACATACACAAACAATGGAGATTCAACATATCTTGCTAGAAGAATCACAAATAGTAGAGAAGATCTTTAAAATGAATACAAATTTTCTGCACATTCGATTGAGATGGTTGGCTTGTGACAAGGAAAAAAAGGAAAAAGAAAGAGTTTACGCCTCAACATTTCCAATGGTAATCGATAATAGCATAAAAGTATGTGACTTTGGGGTAGAATTTCTTAGCATTTTAAAAGAATTCTCCTTTCCAGGTTTAAAGGCTAACTAATCCAATACTATTTAGGATAAGAATGAGCACAATGCAATACTTGGATTAAGAATAGAAATATTGTCTCGGATAAACACTATAATGAGGAAAGACCAGACTTTCAGGAATACATTTTTCTCTTAACATTTTTTTTCGTTAATGGGTTTTTGTAATAGGAGAGAGAAAAACTTATCAAGGCTATAATCAAGAGAATTATTACAAACCTGAGAGTTTGGAGCATCAAAATATGAAATATATAACATCTTGAGTTGTAGCAATTATGTTTGATCAATCATAATGAACAATTAAATATTTCGCCTTGATGGGTGAACTTAATTTTCAAACTCCCATAACATATGGATGAAATTTTTGGCTACCGTGACATGTGCTAAAATATACCTTGCCTACTTCACATCTATAAGAGAAGTTAGTTCTAAGTGTTTTATTGAACTGGATATTATAGGGAAGATTTCCTTATAGCGCTTTCTCTACATCATTGTTGATGGAAGAAAAACCATTTTGTTAGATAGTAAAAATATTTTGGACATTGTCATCACGCAAATATGAGTAGAAATTCCTTTTGTGTGTGGAGAAGTAGAAGAATTACTTGATTCCCTCCTATATCTATATACCCTTGTTATTCATAGTCCTTTAAAAATAATGCTTTGAGATTTTTCAATGGAAAAAAGTACAAATATAATGTCACTAGATTTCTTCAATGGAAATAGAAACCTTTTCAAGCACAATGCAAGCTTTTCCAATAAAAACATAAATAATGTTTCGTGGAAGTGGTCTCAACAACTAGTATGGCAATTTTGGTAACAACAAAATCCATATTTAAAAGCTTAAAATGCTCAAACAAACAACCAGTTGATAACACGGGGTATGGAAAGTAAAATATTCTTTTGACAAAGTTTTGAATGTTCAAGGACATAATTTGTTTAAAGATTTGAATTATTTGAAAATTGGCAACACACCTTTGGGTTAGCAGATCTAAGGAAGCTTTGATTATTGCTAGGAGTAAATGTAGACACGAAAATTGTCTTGGAGATCTTGGTTGGATGCATCTCCATCACATAAGACAATGGGCATCCACCTAAGCTGTGACCTATGAGAGTCACCTGCCATACATTTAAAGGCTAACTAATCCAATACTATTTAAGCTAAGAATGAGCACAATGCAGTACTTGGATTATGAATAGAAGTATACTCTAGGATAAATACTATAATGAGGAAAGAAAAGCATTAAAAAAATTTGACATGCACAACTTTTCTTATAATTATGAAAGTAGATTGGGTGTTACAATGACATAGACTAAACATATTGTTTTCTTCTAGATTTCTATCAATGCTTTATTAGAGTTAGCGAATACCAAAATTTCAAGAATACATTTTTCTCTTACCATTTTTTCGTTAATGGGTATTTGTAATATGAAAGAGTAGAGCCTATGAAGGCTATAAAAAAGAGAATTATTACAAATCTAAGAATTTGGAGCATCCAAATATGAAATATCTAACACCTTGAGCTGTGGACATTGTGTTTGAACAATCAGGATGAACAATTAAGTCTTCTGCATTGATAGTTAAACTCAGTTTTCAAACTCCCGTAACATACAGATGGAATTTTTGGCTACCTTGACATGTTCTGTAATATTCCTTGTCTGCTTCACATCTATAAGAGAAGGCAGTTCTGAGTGTTTTATTCAACCATATATTACATGGTAGATTTCCTTTTAGTGCTTTCTGTGCATTGTTGTTGATGGAAGAAAAACCATTTTGTTATATAGTAAAGATATTTTGGACACTAGCATCATGTAAATATGAGTAGAAATTCCTTTTGTGGCTTGAGAAGGAGAAGAATTACTTGATTCCCTACTATATATGTACGCTTGTTATTCACAGTCCTTTAAAAATAATTCTTTCAGTTTTTTCAATGGAAACAAAATACAAATATAATGTCACTGGATTTCTTCAATGGAAAAGGAAACCTTTTCAAGCACAATGTAAGTTTTTCCAATGAAAACGTAAATGATGTTTCATGGAAGTGGTCTCAACAACTAGCATGGCAATTTTGGTAACAACAAAATCCATATTTAAAAGCTTAAAATGCTCAAACAAACAATCACTTTATAACACAGACTATAGAAAGTAAAATATTCTTTTGACAAATTTTTGGTTGTTCAAAGACACAATTTCCATAAATATTTGAATGATTTGAAAATTGGCAACAAATCTTTGGGTTAGCAGAGCTAAGGAAGCTCTGATTGTTTCCAAGAAATGTAGAGACGAAAATTTCCTTGGAATCTTGGTTGGATACATCTCCATCACATAAGACAATCGGCACCCACCGATGTTGTGACTTACAATAGTCACCTGCCATACATTTATGCAAAGAAGTCAATGTCCTTCAAATGTCATAAGAAAATCAAGAATGAGAGCTTAATGAAGCTCAATTCTCTCCAAAAGATAATTAATTATAACAAAAGATTTGAACAATAATTACAATCACATGAACCAGGTCTAAAAGGTCTTCTCTAAGGTCATCTATCCCAAGTCTTCTAAGTGGTAAGTATAAGCCCTTTTAGCCCATGTCAATCCCCAGGCCTAACCTTGAACGGTTGGTTATTCCAATCCTGTAACACCTTAGTGTAACCAGAGAACAAAAATTCTACTTGAATTTTGGTTCTGATTTGGTGAAACCTAGACCTCCACAATATAACATAGGAATTTAACAATAAAAGGGAATTTATGTTGGAGCTAAATTGAATTTAATTGGGAATTTCAAGAATATTTGAAAAATTGATATATAGGAGGGAAGTTACTGGTTTAGCCTCACCCATATCCACCAGATTTGAGAATTTTCCCAAATTATACCCATGGCTAAAAGGGAAGTGAAGACATTGGCCATAAGTTCCATCCCCACACTATCTTACAATTGTTGTGTTGTTGGCTATCCTTTGGATATCATGCTAGGAGAGAATCCAATGAGAGAATGTATTTAATATGTATTATGCACTAGGATCTCATGCTCGAAGGGCAATCCAATGAGAAAATTTATTTAATATATATTATGCATTTGGATCTCATGCTCAGAGGGCAGTAGCAATTAACCATGGTAAGAGCTACAAATTTCGAAATAATGTTAGAATCTATATGAAAAAACATACACAAACCATTGAGCTTCAACTTAGCTTGTAGGAACAATAAGAAACAGGAGTAGAGTAGATATTTGAAATGGATACAAATTTTTTATACATTGGATCTAGATGGTCTTTGAGAATGAATGATTGAGATGGTTGGCTTGTGACCAGGAAAAAAAGGCAAAAGAAAGAGTTTACGCATCAAAATTTCGAATGGATACTCATAATATCATAAAGGTATGTGAATTTTAGGTAGCATTTTCGAGCATTTAAAGGCATTCTCATTCATAGCTTTAAGGGCTAACTAATCCAATACTAATCAGGGTAACAATGAGCGGAGTGTGCTACTTGGATTAAGAATAGAAATATATTATTGGATAAACACTATAATGAGGAAATAAAACCATTAAAACAATTTGACATGCATAGATGTTTTTATAATTGCGAATGCATATTGAGTGTTATACCAACATAGACTAAACATATTGTTTGCTTCTAGATTCCTATGAATGCTTTATTAAAGTCTTCCAATACTAGGATTTCAGGAATACATTTTTCTCTTACCATTTTTTTCGTTAATGTGTTTTTGTAATAAGAGAGAGTAGAACCTATCAAGGCTATAATAAAGAGAATAGTGACAAATCTAAGAATTTGGAGCATCAAAATATGAAATATCTAACACCTTGAGTTGTGGCAATTGTGTTTGATCAATCAGGATGAAAAATTATGTCTTTCGCCTTGATGGGTGAACTCAATTTTTAGACTCCCATAACATACAAATGGAATTTTTGGCTGCCCTGATGTGTACTAAAATATGCCTTGCTTGCTTCACATCTGTAAGAGAAGGTAGTTTTTAGTGTTTTATTCAACGAGATATTACATGGGACATTTATTTATAGTGCTTTTGTGCATCATTGTTGATGGAAGCAAAACCATTTTGTTAAACACTAAAAATATTTTGGACATTGGCATCATACAAATATGAATAGAAATTACTTTTATTGGTGGAGAAGGATAATAATTACTTGATTCCCTCCTATATCTATATACCCTTGTTATTCATAGTCCTTTAAAAATAATGCTTTGAGTTGTTTCAATGGAAACAAAGTACAAATATAATGTCACTAGATTTATTCAATGGAAGTAGAAACCTTTTCAAGCACAATGTAAGATTTTCCAATGAAAACATAAATGATTTTTCATGGAAGTGGTCTCAACAACTAGGATGGCAATACTGGTAACAGAAAATTCCATATTTAAGAGCTTAAAATGCTCAAACAAACAATCACTTGATAACACAGACTATGAAACGTAAAATATACTTTTGACAAAGTTTTAGTTGTTTAAAGACACAATTTGCTTAAAGATTTGAATGATTTTAAAATTGACAACACATCTTTGGGTTAACAGAGCTAAGGAAGCTCTGATTGTTGTTAAGAGTAAATCCAAACACGAAAATTGTCTTAGAGATCTTGGTTGGATACATCTCCATCACATAAGACAATGGGCATCCACACAAGCTGTGACCTACAAGAGTCACCTGTCATACATTTTAAAGGCTAACTAATCCAATACTATATAGGATAAGAATGAGCACAATGCACTGCTTGGATTAAGAATAGAAATATAGTCTTAGATAAACATTGTAATGAGGAAAGAAAGCCATTAAAATAATTTTACATGCAGAACTTTTCATATAATTCTGAATGCAGATTGAGTTTTACAACGACATAGACTAAACATATTTTTTCCTTCTAGATTTTCTATCAACACTTTATTAGAGTTAGCCTATACTAGAATTTCCAAAGTAGGTAGGATCTTTGTAGTTAGGTCTTCTGTCAGTGGGCTCTTTAGCGAATTTGAAGTTTTTGAGAAATAACAATGGTGACTATGTTACAAGCTGGGAAATATCTAATATTTTGTAATCTGTTGTAGGTATTTTGTCTGTCTCATTTATAATGGTTTTTTGGGAATAATTGAGGTCAATGTAATGTTTTAATTTTCATATTGTAGGAAAATAATTATGCAATTCATGTGAGGCCATACATCAGACATAATGAGAGATCAGGACAGAACAATGATGTTTCTGATCACAGTGGAAACATGGATGTGGAGGATTTGACACAATTTTTTCAGAGAAGCTAGAAGCCATGGGAAAGGTATGTGATTTTTTCTTTTGAGATTGACAGAATTTTAATATTTGACATTTTAGTAAGGATACTCGGGACCTTTAACTGGGTTTTGGATTTACGGTTAAGCAGAGGGGGTAATATTACTCACCAAGGTTTAAATTCTTTATAGACATATTTTACTATGTATGACCTACCTTAGCTGTGCAAGCTGTGAGTGAGAGTCTTAGAAGGAGTTTTTCTGGTAATAAAGCTTCTAAAAATAAAAAAAATACCTCCACAACAATATAGGGCAAAGTTAGTTTAGTCTTGAATTTGCTCTGCAAAGGCATGTTTCATCTTTCATGGGCTGTGTCACTTGTGTGAGCTATGAATGTTGTAAGGAGACCTCCCTTATCATTATAGGGGAGGCTTCTCAGACAAAAAAAGTTAAGCCTGTGTAGCAATACAGGGAAAAATTATTTTGGTGTTGCGTTTTTGAGAGATGTCATTTGAGGATTTATTTTGAAGAAAAAAGATTGTATTCTCACGTTTGCTGTTGATATCATTTGAGGATGTTTTTCTGACAAAAACTATTTTATTTTTAGGGTTTATTTGAGATCAATTCGAGGGTTTAGCTGGAAAAAAAGATTTTAATCACGAGATTTATCGGTGATGTCGTTTGAGGATATACATATACATATACATATACATACATATACAATACTATTATATATATATTATTACTGCATTTACAGGTTGATTTGGAAAAAATTATTTTCACATAGAGGATTGTTGGAGGTGTCATTTGAGGGATTATTTGGTAGTAGAGAAATGTATATTGAGTGTGTATTTCCCTTTGTGAATGAATGGTGTGCTCAACTAATCTTGTTGGGTACAATGATGTTTTGTCAAACATTGATATCAGTTGTGAGGTTTGTTGGATGTATTCTTATAGGGTCTATTGGTAATAGAGAAAGTTCTACTAGATGTCTTAAGTCCTTTTATGGATGATTAGTCTTGTCACAAGTTCTTGTTTGGTGCAACGAGGCTTGCAAAGCCATTATGTATGAGTGAAAGGTGTTCATCACCAATTCTTGTTGGATACCATAAGGTTTCCTTGATATTGGTTGTGAGATTTGTTGGATGTATGTATAGAGGGTGTACATTTAGTCATGGAAAATTTTACTTAGTGTCTTAAGTTCTTTTATACATGATTACTCTACTCATGAATTTTTGTTGGATGCATAGAGCATTTGAGAAACCTTGATGACTAATAAATGAAAAATTCACAGGAAGCTTTGGAGAGGTAGGACAAATCTTACCCGGATGCATTGGAAGCATTGCAGATAGCCTCTGCGATGGAAACAATGGCTCAAATTGTGACGTCAGTATATTGGTGATGAAAAGATATGTTGTTTTTAAATGGTCTTTTTCAGTGCTGTAGCTTAGAGCATTGGAGAATTTCGCTCAGATTCCTAAATTAGTTTACTATTTAAATTAATTCATCTAGATTCTACTTATATTGAAAAGACTATACGATGTCAGTTGGATTCTGTCTGTAAGGTCATACTAGATCAATGCTGAAAGGCGGTAAGGTCTTGACTACAAGGTATTACCGGGTTGGTATGTGAGAGATCATATAGGGTCTTTTTTCTATCTTTTAGTTTGCAAGGAGCAATGATATATTGTAATTTTCTGATGCTTTAATTGTTATGCCATCTGCGTTTTTTCAGGATACTTGGATCTTGTATTACCCATGTCATTTTTACGAGTGTTGTAAACTTCATTTTCAAATTTTAAAAATGTTTTGAAGAGAGGTTCACTGAAAGTTCTTTGTCCCAGATTTAGGAACCTTGCTAAACTCTATTTTTCAACAAAACCCGAAGCTCCTGAAACTTCTATAGAAAGTTTCATGGATTTACACAGGTAGGTATCTATGTTTGTTGTCGATATGAAATTGTGGACTAGATGTATGCCTATTTATAGAAGCAAGGCTTCATATATCAAAGAAAAAATGTCAGACTACTCAAGGATGTGGGCTTCTGCTGCAGCATGGATAGAGACAACCTTGTTAAGTGATCTGAATAATTGCCCTATTAACCCTCAGTTAAAACACCATACAACTGCGAAAGAATCAACATTGAGAAGGGTGAAAAGATGTTTGGGTAGGGCATCTGAAGATGCTAGCAAAGGCTCATTAGGAGGTATTTTCACTCGAGTTTCAATTCCTTCTATATCTGATAAAAGACCATTAGGTCAATCTATGTCATGTTCTAATAAAATTTTATCAAGGAAATTGGCAGAATGTAACGAAAATGATAACAACCTAATATCAGAAAATAGTCACAATCTAAATTTGGGTTTAAATAAATTGAAATCAACAGAAATCTCAAACCAAAGGTTTCACGGGAAACCACCAGTCCCCATAGAATGACAAGTTGTTAATGTGCCTAAACCAAAGAGAAAGAACAAGTTGTTCCACATAATCTCACTTTCAAAGTAGGTTAAAATCGAAGATGAAAACTAGTTTACAGGGTTCTTGGAGGAGGTCTTTGACAAAGGTTCGAGAATTGTTAATTCCTCGGAAGATGCTAGGAAAATTCAAGGAGATTCCCATAGCGTTCATAAATGACCTTTTAGGATTCAATTTTCATCCCCTCCAAAAATTGAAGAAATTTTGAAATATTGTTACAGTCTATATGAAAAAACATACACAAACAATGGAGATTCAAAATATCTTGCCGAAACAATCACAAATAGGAGTAGAGAAGAGCTTTAAAATGAGTACAAATTTTCTGTACATTGGATTGAGATGGTATTTGACAATGAATGCTTGAGATGGTTGGCTTGTGACCAGGCAAAAAAGGAAAAAGAAAGAGTTTATGCATCAACATTTCCAATGGTAACCGATAATAGCATAAAAGTATGTGACTTTTAGGTAGAATTTCTTAGCATTTTAAAAGAATTATCCTTTCCAAGTTTAAAGGATAACTAATCCAATACTATTTACGATAAGAATGAGCACAACGCACTACTTGGATTAAGAATAGAAGTATAGTCTCGGATAAACACTATAATGAGGAAAGAAAACCATTAAAACAATTTGACATGCAAAATGTTTCTTATGATTGAGTGTTACAACAGCATAGACTAAACATATTGTTTGCTTCCATGTTTCTATCAATGTTTTGATAGAGTTAGCCAATACCAGACTTTCAGGAATATGTTTTTCTCTTACCATTTTTTTCGTTAATGGGTTTTTGTAATAGGAGAGAGCAGAACTTATGAAGGCTATAATAAAGAGAATTATTACAAATCTAAGAATTTGGAGCATCAAAATATGAAATATCTAACATCTTGAGTTGTAGCAATTATGTTTGATCAATCAGGATGAACAATTAAATCTTTCTCCTTGAAGGGTGAACCCAATTTTCAACTCCCATAACATACAGATGGAATTGTTGGCTGCCTTGACATGTTCTAAAATATGCCTTGCTTGCTTCACGTCTGTAAGAGAAGTCAATTCTGAGTGTTTTATTCAACTGGATATTACATGGGAGATTTCCTGATAGCGCTTTCTCGGCATCATTGCTGATGGAAGAAAAACCATCTTGTTAAATAATAAAAATATTTTGGACATTGTCATCATGTAAATATGAGTAGAAATTCATTTTGTGGGTCGAGAAGGAGAAGAATTACTTGATTCCCTGCTATATGTATATACCCTTGTTATTCACAGTCCTTTAAAAATAATTCTTTCAGTTTTTTCAATGCAAAAAAAGTACAAATATAATGTCACTAGATTTCTTCAATGGAAATAGAAACCTTTTCAAGCACAACATAAGCTTTTCCAATCAACACATAAATGATGTTTCGTGGAAGTGGTCTCAACAACTAGCATGACAATTTTGGTAACAACAAAATCCATATTTAAAAGCTTAAAATGCTCCAACAAACAACCACTTGATAAGACATGCTATGGAAAGTAAAATATCCTTTTGACAAAGTTTTGACTGTTCAAAGACACAATTTGCCTAAATATTTGAATGATTTGAAAATTGGCAACCCACGTTTGGGTTAGTAGAGCTAAGGAAGCTCTGATTATTGCTAGGAGTAAATGCAAACATGAAAATTGTATTGGATATCTTGGTTGGATGCACCTCCATCATATACGACAATGGGCATCCACCTAAGTTGTGACCTACGAGAGTCACCTGCCATACATTTAAAGGCTAACTAATCCAATACTATTTAGGCTACGAATGAGCACAGTGCACTACTTGGATTAAGAATAGAAGTATAGTCTCGGATAAACACTGTAATGAGGAAACAAAACCATTAAAAAAATTTGACATGCACGACTTTCCTTATAATTATGAAAGCAAGTTGGGTGTTACAATGACATAGACTAAACATTTTGTTTTCTTCCAGATTTCTATCAATGCTTTATTAGAGTTAGCCACTACCAAAATTTCAGGAATACATTTTTCTCTTACCATTTTTTTTGTTAATGGGTATTTGTAATATGAAAGAGTAGAACTTGTGAAGGCTATAATAAACAGAATTATTACAAATCTAAGAATTTGGAGGATTAAAATATGAAATATCTAACACCTTGAGCTGTGGAAATTGTGTTTGAACAATCAGGATGAACAATTAAGTCTTTCGCATTCATAGGTAAACTCAATTTTCAAACTCCCGTAACATACAGATGGAATTTTTGGCTACCCTGACATGTGTTAAAATATTCCTTGTCTGCTTCACATCTATAAGAGAAGGTAGTTCTGAGTGTTTTATTCAACTGTATATTACATGGCAGATTTCCTTATAGTGATTTCTGTGCATCATTGTTGATGGAAGCAAAACCATTTTCTTTTATAGTAAAGATATTTTGGACACTAGTATCATGCAATATGAGTAGAAATTCCTTTTGTGGTTGGAGAAGGAGGAGAATTACTTGATTCCCTCCTATATATGTACCCTTGTTATTCACAGTCCTTTAAAAATAATTCTTTCAATTTTTTGAATGGGAACAAAAAACAAATATAATGTCACTGGATTTCTTCAATGGAAATAGAAACATTTTCAAGCACAATGTAAGATTTTCCAATGAAAACGTAAATGATGTTTCATGGAAGTGGTCTCAATAACTAGCATGGAAATTTTGGTAACAACAAAATCCATATTTAAAAGCTTAAAATGCTCAAACAAACAATCACTTTATAACACAAACTATAGAGAGCAAAATATTCTTTTGACAAATTTTTTATTGTTCAAAGACACAATTTCCATAAATATTTGAATGATTTGAAAATCGGCAACAAACCTTTGGTTTAGCAGAGCTAAGGAAGCTCTGACTGTTTCTAGGAGTAAATGCAGACACGAAAATTTTCTTGGAATCTTGGTTGGATACATGTCCATCACATAAGACAATGGGCATCCACTGAGGTTGTGACTTACAAGAGTCACCTGCCATATATTTTATGCAAAGAAGTCAATGTCCTTCAAAGGTCATAAGAAAATCAAGAATGAGAGCTTGATGAACATTAGTTCTCTCCAAAAGTTAATTAATCTATAACAAAAGGTTTCAACTATAATTACAATCACATGAACAAGGTCTAAAAGGTCTTCTCTAAGGTCATCTATCCCATGTCTTCTAAGTGGTAAGTATAAACCCTTTTAGCCCATGTCAATCCCCAGGCCTGACCTTGAAGGGTTGGTTATTCCAATCCAGTAACATCGTAGTGTAATGTGAGAACAAAAATGCTACTTGAATTTCGGTTTTGATCTGGTGAAACCTAGACCTCCACAATATAACATAGGAATTTAACAATAAAGGGGAATTTATGTTGGAGCTAAACTGAATTTAATTGGGAATTTCAAAAATATTTGAAAACTTGATATATAGCAGTGAAGTTACTAGTTTAGCCTCTCCCATCTCTACTAGATTTGAGAATTTTCCCAAATTATACCCATGGCTAAAAGGGAAGTGAAGAAATTGGTCATAAGTTCTATCCGCACACTATCTTAGAATTGTTGTGCCGTTGGCTATCCTTTGGATATCATGCTTGGAGAGAAATCCAATGAGAGAATGTATTGAATAGTTATGATGCATTAGGATGTCATGCTCGAAGGGAAATTCAATGAGAAAATATATTGAATATCTATTATGCATTTAGATCTCATGCTCAGAGGGCAGTAGCAATTAACCATGCTAAGATTTAGAAATTTTGAAATAATGTTAGAATCTATATGACAAAACATACATGAACCATTGAGATTAATCATAGATTGTTGGAATGATAAGAAACAGAAGTAGAGTAGATATTTAAAACGGATACAAATTTCCTATACATTGGATCGAGATGGTCTTTGGGAATGAATTCTTGAGATGGCTAGCTTGTGACCAGGCAAAAAAGGCAAAAGAAAGAGTTTACGCATCAACATTTCCATTGGATACTCATACTATCATAACGGTATGTGAATTTTCGGTAGGATTTTGG
This sequence comes from Pinus taeda, assembly GCA_000404065.3. Lineage (NCBI taxonomy): Eukaryota > Viridiplantae > Streptophyta > Pinopsida > Pinales > Pinaceae > Pinus > Pinus taeda. Next base: position 291,101 of record APFE030133306.1, read on the forward strand.
CGCATTTTAAAAGAATTCTCATTCCTAGGTTTAAAGGCTAACTAATCCAATACTATTTAGGCTAAGAATGAGCGTAGTGCACTACTTGGATTAAGAATAGAAATATAGTATCGGATAAACGCTATAATGAGGAAATCAAACCATTAAAAAAATTTGACATGAACGGATGTTTTTATAATTCTGAATGCATATTGAGTGTTACAACAACATAGGCTAAACATATTTTTTTCTTCCAGATTTCTATCAATGCTTTATTAGAGTTTTCCAATACCAGGATTTCAGGAATACATTTTTCTCTTACCATTTTTTTCGTTAATGGGTTTTTGTAATAGGAGAGAGTAGAATCGGTCAAGGCTATAATAAAGAGAATTATGAATATTTAAGAATTTGGAGCATCAAAATATGAAATATCTAACACCTTGAGTTGTGGAAATTGTTTTTGATCAATCGGGATGAACAATTAAGTCTTTTTCCTTGATGGGTGAACTCAATTTTCAGACTCCTGTAACATACAAATGGAATTTTTGGCTACCCTAATGTGCGCTAAAGTATGCCTTTCCTACTTCACATCTGTAAGAGAAGGCAATTTTCAATGTTTTATTCAACCGGATATTACATGGGAGATTTCCTTATAGTGCTTTGTGTGCATCATTGTTGATGGAAGCAAAACCATTTTGTTAAACATTAAAAATATTTTTGACACTGGCATCATGCAAATATGAATAGAAATTAATTTTGTTGCTGGAGAAGGAGAAGAATTACTTGATTTCCTCCTATATCTATATACCCTTGTTATTCACAGTCCTTTAAAAATAATGCTTTGATTTTTTTCAATGGAAACAAATTACAAATATAATGTCACTGGATTTATTCAATGGAAATAGAAACCTTTTCAAGCACAATGTAAGATTTTCCTATGAAAACATCAATAATGTTTCGTGGAAGTGGTCTCAACAACTAGCATGGTAATATTTGTAATAGAAAATTCCATATTTAAAAGCTTAAAATGCTCAAACAAACAATCACTTGATAACACAGACTATGAAAAGTAAAATAATCTTTTGACGAAGTTTTGGTTGTTTAAAGACACAATTTGCTTAGAGATTTGAATGATTTGAAAATCGACAATGCACATTTGGGTTAACAGAGGTAAGGAAGCTCTGATTGTTGCTAGGAGTCAATTCAAACACAAAAATTGTCTTAGAGATCTTGGTTGGATACATCTCCATCACATAAGACAATGGGCATCCACCCAAGCTATGACCTACAAGAGTCACATGTCATACATTTTAAAGGCTAACTAATCCAATACTATATAGGCTAAGAATGAGCACAGTGCACTACTTGGACTAAGAATAGAAATATAGTCTTACATAAAAACTCTAATGAAGAAAGAAAGGCATTAAAATAATTTGTCATGCATAAATTTTCTTATAATTATGAATGCAGATTGAGTGTTACAATGGCATAGGCTAAACATATTTTTTTCTTCCAGATTTTCTATCAACGATTTATTTGAGTTATCATATACGAGAATTTCTGGCATAGGCATGAGCTCTATAGTTAGGTCTTCTGTCCGCCGGCTCTTTAGAGCGAATGTGAGGGTTCTGAGAAATAACAATGGTGAATATGTTAAGGACCAGGAAATATCTAATATTTTGCAATCTGCTGCTATAGGTACTTTGTCTGTCTCGTTTATAATGGGTTTTTGGGAATTATTGATGTGGGTGTAACTTTTTAATTTTCATATTGCGGGAAAATAATTCTACAATTCATGTGAGGCCATACATCAGAAATAATGAGAGATCAGGACAGAACAATGATGTTTCTGATCACAGTAGAAACATGGCTAGGGAGGGTTTCAGCACAATTTTGTCGGAGAAGCTAGAAGCCATGGGAAAGTCATGTGATTTTTTATTTTAGGATTGATATAATTTTAATATTTGACATGTTAGTAATGATACTCAAGACCTTTAACTGGGTTTTGGATTTACGGTTAAGCGGAGGGGGTAGTATTACTTACCGAGGTTTAAATTCTTTATAGACATATTTTACTTTGTATGACCTGTATTAGTTGTGCAAGATATGAGTGAGAGTCTTAGAAGGAGTTTTTCTGGTATTAAAGCTTCTAAAAATTGAAAGAGGGCCTCCGCAACAATACAGGGCAAAATTAGTTTATCCTTGAATTTGCTTTCCAAAGGCATGTTTCACCTTTCATGGGTAGTGTCACCTATGCAAGTTGTGAATGTTGTAAGGAGACCTGCCTTATCATTATAGGGGAGGCTTCTCAGACAAAAAAAATTAAGTCTGTGTAGCAATACAGGGAAAAATTATTTCAGTGCTGCATTTGTGACAGATGTCATTTACGGATTTATTTCGAAGAAAAAATATTTTATTCTCAGGTTTATTGTTGATATCATTTGAGGATGTTTTTTCGACAAAAACTATTTTAGTTTTGGGGTTTATTTGAGATCAATTCGAGGGTTTAGTTGGAAAAAAATATTTTAATCACGGGATTTATCACTGATGTCATTTGAGGATTTATTTATATTTTTTTTCTTCGAGGTTTGTTTTAGGTTTCATTCAATGTTTTATCTGCTATAAATTTTACTCTTTTCAAGGCTTTGTTGGAGGTCTGATTTAAGGGTTGATTTGGAAAAAAAAAATATTTCCATCATGGGGATTGTTGGAGGTGTCATTTGAGGGGTTCTTTGGTAACAAAAAAATTTATATTGAGTGTGTATCTCCCTTGATGAATGAATGATGTGCTCAACAAATCTTGTTGGGTACAATGAGGTTTTGTCAAACATTGATATCAATTGTGAGGTTTGTTGGATGTATTGTTATAGGGTCTATTGGTAACAAAGAAAGTTCTACTAGATGTCTTAATTCCTTTTATGGATGATTAGTCTTGTCACAAATTCTTGTTTGGTGCAACGAGGGCTTGCAAAGCCATTAAGTATGAGCGAAAGGTGCTCATCACCAATTCTTGTTGGATACCATAAGGTTTCCTTGATATTGGTTGTGGGTTTTGTTGGATGTATGTATAGAGGGTGTATTTAGTCACAAAAAGTTTTACTTAATGTCTTAAGTCCTTTTGTACATGATTACTCTGCTCGTGAATTTTTGTTGGATGCACAGAGCATTTGAGAAACCTTGATGACTAATAAATGAAAAATTCACAGGAAGCTTTGCAGAGGCGGGACGGAGCTTACTTGGATGCATTGGAAGCATTGTAGATAGCCTCCACAATGGAAGCAATGGCTTAGATTGTGACATCAATATATTGCTCATGAAAAGATATGTTGTTTTTAAATTTTCTATGTAGATTAATGAAACAGGTACTTTTAAATGGTCTATTTCAGTGCTGTAGCTTAGAGCATTAGAGAATTTTGTTGAGATTCCTAAATTAGTTTATTATTTAAATTAATTCATCCAGATTCTACTCATCCCGAAAAGACTATACGAAGTCAGCTAGATTCTTGTTGTAAAGGCATACCAGGTCAGTCTTGAAAGGTAGTAAGGTCCTAACTACAAGGTATTACCGGGTTGGTCTGTCAGAGCTCATATAGGGTGCTTTTTCTATCTTTTAGTTTGCAATGAGAAATGATATATTGTAATTTTTTGATGCTTTAATTGTTATGCCATCTGGGTTTTTTCAGGATACTTGGATCTTGTATTACCTATGTCATTTTTACGAGTGTTGTAAAATTCATTTTAAAATTTTCAAAATGTTTTGGAGAGAGGTTCACTAAAATTTCTTTGTCTTGGATTCAGGAACCTTGCTAAACGATGTTCTTCAACAAAAACCGAAGCTCCTAAAACTTCTATAACAAGTTTTGTGGATTTACACAGCCGGGTATCTAAGTTCATTATCGATATGAAATTGTGGACTTAAGGTATGCCTATTTATAGAGGTGAGGGTTCATATGTCAAAGAAAAATGTCAGGCTACTCAGGGATGTGGGCTTTTGCTATAGCATGGATAGAGACAACCTTGTCAAGTGATATGAATAATTGCCCTGTTAACCCTGAGTTAAAACACCATATAACTTTGGAAGAATCAACATTGAGAAGGGTGAAAATATGTTTGGGTAGGGCATTTGAAGGTGCTAACAAAGGCTCATTAGGAGGTCTTTTCACTCGAGTTTCAATTCCTTCTATATTCTATAAAAGACCATTAGGTCGATCTATGTCATGTTCTAATAAAAGTTTATCAAGGAAATTGGTAGAATGTAACAAAAATGATGACAAACTAATATCAAAAAATAATCACAATCTAAATTTGGGTTCAAATAAATTGAGATTGACAAAAATCTCAGACCAAAGGTTTCACGGGAAACCACCAGTCCCCACAAAACGAAAACTTGCTAATGTTCCTAACTCAAAGATAAAGAACAAATTGTTCCACATAATATCACTTTCAAACTAGGTTAAAATTGAAGATGAAAACTAGTTTATAGGGTTCTTGAAGAAGGCCTTTGACAATGGTTCGAGAATTGTTAAGTCCTCGGAAGATGCTAGGAAAAGTTGAGGAGATTCCCATAGAGTTCATAAATGGCCTTTTAGGATTCAATTTTCATCCCTTCAAAAAATTGAAGAAATTTTGAAATAATGTTAGAATATATATAACAAAACATACAGAAATAATGGAGATTCAACATATCTTGCCAGAACAATCACAAAGAAAAGTGAGAAGATCTTTAAAATGAACATAAATTTTTCTGTACATTAGATTAAGAAGGTCTTTGAGAATGAATGCTTGAGATGGTTGGCTTGTGACCAGGAAAAAAAGGAAAAAGAAACAGTTTATGCATCAAATTTTCCAATGGTTACCGATAATAGCATAAAATTATGTTCCTTTTAGGTAAAATTTCTTAGCATTTTAAAAGAATTCTCCTTTGTAGGTTTAAAGGCTAACTAATCCAATACTATTTAGGATAAGAATGAGCACAATGCATTACTTGGATTAAGAATAGAAATATAGTCTCGGATAAACACTATAACGAGGAAAGGAAACCATTAAAACAATTTGACATACAAAACATTTCTTATGATTGAGTTTTACAACAGCATAAACTAAACATATTGTTTGCTTCCATGTTTCTATCAACGTTTTATTAGAGTTAGCCAATGCTAGAAATTGAGGAACACGTTTTTCTCTTACCATTTTTTTTCGTTAATGGGTTTTTGTAATAGGAGAGAGCAGAACTTATGAACGCTATAATAAAGAGAGTTATTACAAATCTGAGAATTTGGAGCGTCAAAATATGAAATATCTAACATCTTGAGCTGTAGCAATTATGTTTGATCAACCATGATGAACAATTAAATATTTCAGCTTGATGGGTGAACACAATTTTCAAACTCCCATAACATAAGGATGAAATTTTTGGCTGGCCTAACATGTGCTAAAATATACCTTGCTTGCTTCACATCTATAAGAGAAGTCAGTTCTGATTGTTTTATTCAACTAGATATTACATGGGAGATTTCCTTATATCGCTTTCTCTGCATCATTGTTGATGGAAGCAAAACCATTTTGTTAAATAGTAAAAATATTTTGGACATTATCATCATGCAAATATGAGTAGAAATTCGTTTTGTGGGTGGAGAAGGAGAAGAATTACTTGATTCCCTCCTATATCTATATACCCTTGTTATTCACAGTCCTTTAAAAATAATGTTTTGAGTTTTTTCAATGTAAAAAAGGTACAAATATAATGTCACTAAATTTCTTCAATGGAATAGAAACCTTTTCAAGCACAATGTAAGATTTTCCAATAAAAACATAAATGATGTTTCATGGAAGTGGTCTCAACAACTAACATGGCAGTTTTGGTAACAACAAAATCCATATTTAAAAGCTTAAAATGCTCAAACAAACAACCACTTGATAACAAGGGCTATGAAAATTAAAATATTCTTTTGACAAAGTTTTGACTGTTGAAAGACACAATTTGCCTAAAGATTTGAATCATTTGAAAATTGGCAACACATCTTTGGGTTAGTAGAGCTCAGGAAGCTTTGATTATTGCTAGGAGTAAATGCAAACATGAAAATTGTCTTGGAGATCTTGGTTGGATGCATCTCCATCACATAGGACAATGGGCATCCACATAAGCTATGACCTACGAGAGTCACTTGCCATACATTTAAAGCCTGACTAATCCAATACTATTTAGGCTAAGAATGAGCACAATGCACTACTTGGATTAAGAATAGAAGTATAGTCTTGGATAAACACTATAATGAGGAAAGAAAACCATTAAAAAAATTTGACATGCATAACTTTTCTAATAATTATGAAAGAAGATTGGATGTTATAATGACATAGACTAAACATATTGTTTTCTTCCAGATTTCTATCAATGCTTTATTAGAGTTAGCCAATACCAAAATTTCAGGAATACATTTTTCTCTTACCATTTTTTTCGTTAATGGGTATTTCTAATAAGAAAGATTAGAACCTGTGAAGGATATAATAAGGAGAGTTATTATAAATCTAAGAATTTGGAGCATCAAAATATGAAATATCTAACACCTTGAGCTATGGAAATTGTGTTTGAACAATTAAGTCTTTTTCCTTGATAGGTAAACTCACTTTTCAAACTCCCGTAACATACATATGGAATTTTCGGCTCCCCTAACATGTGCTAAAATATCCCTTTCCTGTTTCACATCTGTAAAAGAAGGTAGTTCTGAGTGTTTTATTCAACCGTATATTACATGGAAGATTTCCTTATATTGCTTTCTCTGCATCATTGTTGATGGAATCAAAACCATTTTCTTATATAGTAAAGATATTTTGGATAGTAGCATCATGCAAATATGAGTAGAAATTCCTTGTGGTTGGAGAAGGAGAAGAATTACTTGATTCCCTCCTATATAGGTACCGTCATTATTCACAGTCCTTTAAAAATAATTCTTTCAGTTTTTTCAATGGAAACATAATACAAATATAATGTCACTCGATTTCTTCAATGAAAATAGAAACTTTTCCAAGCACAATGTAAGATTTTCCAATGAAAATGTAAATGATGTTTCATGGAAGTGGTCTCAACAACTAGCATGGAAATTTTGGTAATTTTGGTAACAATAAAATGCATATTTAAAATCTTAAAATGCTCAAACAAACAATCACTTTATAACACAAACTATAGAAAGTAAAATATTCTTTTGACAAATTTTTGACTCTTCAAAGACACAATTTCCATAAATATTTGAATGATTTTAAAAATTGGCAACAAATATTTGGGTTAGCAGAGCTAAGGAAGCTTTGTTTATTTCTAGGAGTAAATGCAGACATGAAAATTGTCTTGGAATCTTGGTTGGATACATCTCCATCACATAAGACAATGGGCATCCACCAAAGTTGTGACTTACAAGAGTCAGTTGCCATACATTTTATGCAAAGAAGTTAATGTCCTTCAAAGGTCATAAGTAAATCAAGAATGAGAGCTTGATGAAGCTCAGTTCTCTCCAAAAGTTAATTAATGTATACCAAAAGGTTTCAACTATAATTACAATCAAATGAACCAAGTCTAAAAGGTCTTCTCTAAGGTCATCTATCCCAAGTCTTCTAAGTGGTAAATATAAGCCCTTTTAGCCCATGTCAATCCCCAGGCCTGACCTTGAAGGGTTGTTTATTCCAATCCAGTAACACCTTAGTGTAACCAGAGAAAAAAAATTCTACCTGAATTTCGGTTCTGATCTGGTGAAACCTAGACCTCCAAAATATAACATAGGAATTTAACAATAAAAGGGAATTTATGTTGGAGCTAAACTGAATTTAATTGGGAATTTCAAGAGTATTTGAAAAATTGATATATAGGGGTGAAGTTACTAGTTTAGCCTCACCCATATCCACCAGATTTGAGAATTTTCCCAAATTCTACCCATGGCTAAAAGGGAAGTGAAGACATTGGTCATAAGTTCCATCCCCACACTATCTTAGAATTGTTGTGCCATTGGCTATCCTTTGGATATCATGCATGGAGAGAAATCCAATGAGAGAATGTATTGAATATGCATTATGCATTAGTATCTCATCCTCAAAGGGCAGTCCAATGGGAAAATATATTGAATATCTATTATGCATTTGGACCTCATGCTAAGAGGGTAGTAGAAATTAACCATGCTAAGAGCTAGTTTTGAAATAATGTTAGAATCTATATGACAAAACATACGCAAACCATTGAGATTCAACATAGCTTGTAGGAATGATAGGAAACAGGAATAGAGCAGATATTTAAAATGAATACAAATTTTCTATACATTGGATTGAGATGGTCTTTGAGAATGAATGCTTGAGATGGTTGGCTTGTGACCAGGCCAAAAAGGCAAAAGAAAGAGTTTATGCATCAAAATTTCCAATGGTTACCGATAATAACATAAAAGTATGTGACTTTTAGGTAGAATTTCTTAGCATTTTAAAAGAATTCTCATTTCCAGGTTTAAAGGCTAACTAATCCAATACTATTTAGGATAAGAATGAGCACAATGCACTGCTTGGATTAAGAATAGAAATATAGTCTCATATAAACACTATAATGAGGAAAGAAAACCATTAAAACAATTTGACATGCAAAACTTTTCTTATGATTGAGTGTTACAACAACATAGACTAAAAATATTGTTTGCTTCCATGTTTCTATCAACGTTTTATTCGAGTTAGCCAATACGAGAGTTTCATGAATACGTTTTTCTCTTACCATTTTTTTTGTTAATGGGCTTTTGTAATAGGAGAGAGCAGAACCTATGAAGGCTATAATAAAGATAATTATTAAAAATCTAGGAATTTGGATCATTAAAATATCAAATATCTAACATCTTGAGCTGTAGTAATTATATCTGATCAATTTGGATGAACAATTAAATATTTCGCCTTGATGGGTGAACTTAATTTTCAAACTCCCATAACATACAGATGAAATTTTTGGCTTCCCTGACATATGCTAAAATATACCTTGCTTGCTTCACATCTGTAAGAGAAGTTAGTTTTGAGTGTTTTTTTCAATTGGATATTACATGGGAGATTTCCTTATAGTGCTTTCTCTGCATCATTACTGATGGAAGAAAAACCATTTTGTTAAATAGTAAAAATATTTTGGACATGTCATCATGCAAATATGAGTAGAAATTCCTTTTGTGGGCGGAGAAGGAGAAGAATTACTTGATTCCCTCCTATATCTATATACCCTTGTTATTCACAGTCCTTTAAAAATATTGCTTTGAGATTTTTCAATGGAAAAGAAGTACAAATATAATGTCACTAGATTTCTTCAATGGAAATAGAAACCTTTTCAAGCAAAATGTAAGCTTTTCCAATCAAAACATAAATTATGCTTTGTGGAAGTGGTCTCAACAACTAGCATGGCAATTTTGGTAACAAAAAAATCCATATTTAAAAGCTTAAAATGCTCAAACAAACAACCACTTGATAACACGGGCTACGGAAAGTAAAATATTATTTTGACAAAGTTTTGATTGTTCAAAGATACAATTTGCCTAAAGATTTGAATGATTTGAAAATTGGCGACACACCTTTGGGTTAGCAGAGCTAAGGAAGCTCTGATTGTTGCTAGGAGTAAATGCAGACATGAAAATTGTCTTAGAGATCTTGGTTGGATGCATCTCCATCACATAAAACAATGGGCATACACCTAAGCTATGACCTATGAGAGTCACCCACCATACATTTAAAGGCTAACTAATCCAATACTATTTAGGCTAAGAATGAGCACAATGCACTACTTGCATTAATAATAGAAGTATGGTCTCAGATAAACATTATAATGAGGAAAGAAAACCATTAAAAAAAATTTACATGCACAAGTTTTCTTATAATTATGAAAGCAGATTGGGTGTTGCAACGACATAGACTAAACATATTGTTTTCTTCCAGATTTCTATCAACGCTTTATTAGAGTTAGCCAATACCAAAATTTCAGGAATACATTTTTCTCTTACCTTCTTTTTCATTAATGGGTATTTGTAATAGGAAAGAGTAGAACCTGTGAAGGCTATAATAAAGAGAATTATTACAATTCTAAGAATTTGGAGCATCAAAATATGAAATATCTAACACCATGAGCTGTGGAAATTGTGTTTGAACAATCAGGATGAACAATTAAGTCTTTTTCCTAGACAGGTAAACTCAATTTTCAAACTCCCATAACATACAGATGGAATTTTTGGCTGCCCTTACATGTGCTAAAATATTCCTTGCCTGCTTCACATCTGTAAGAGAAGGCAGTTCTGAGTATTTTATTCAATCGTATATTACATGGCAGATTTCCTTGTAATGCTTTCTCTGCATCATTGTTGATGGAAGCAAAACGATTTTGTTATATAGTAAAGATATTTTGGACACTAGCATCATGCAAATATGAGTAGAAATTCCTTTTGTGGTTGGAGGAGGAGAAGAATTACTTGATTCCCTCTTATATATGTACCCTTGTTATTCATAGTCCTTTAAAAATAATTCTTTCTATTTTTTCAATGGAAATAGAACACAAATATAATGTCACTGGATTTCTTCAATGGAAATAAAAACCTTTTCAAGCACAATGTAAGATTTCCAATGAAAACGTAAATGATGTTTCATGGAAGTGGTCTCAACAACTAGCATGGAAATTTTAGTAACAAAAATATCCATATTTAAAAGCTTAAAATGCTCAAAGAAACAATCACTTTATAACACAAACTATGGAAAGTAAAATATTCTTTTGACAAATTTTTGATTATTCAAAGTCACCATTTCCATAAATATTTGAATGATTTGAAAATCAGCGACAAATCTTTGGGTTAGCAGAGCTAAGGAAGCTCTAATTGTTTCCAGGAATAAATGCAGACATGAAAATTGTCTTGGAATCTTAGTTGGATACATCTCTATCACATAAGACAATGGGCATCCACCCAAGTTGTGACCTACAAGAGTCACCTGCCATACATTTGGTGCAAAGAAGTCAATGTCCTTCAAAGGTCATAAGAAAATCAAGAATGAGAGCTTGATGAAGCTCAGTTCTCTCCAAAAGTTAATTAATTTATAACAAGAGGTTTCAACTATAATTACAATCACATTAACCAGATCTAAAAGGTCTTCTCTAAGGTCATTATATCCCAAGTCTTCTAAGTGGTAAGTATAAACCCTTTTAGCCCATGTCAATCCCTACGCCTGATCTTGAAGGGTTGTTTATTCCAATCCAGTAACACCTTAGTGTAACCAGAGAACAAAAATGCTACTTGAATTTCGGTACTCATTTGGTGAAACCTAGACCTCCACAATATAACATAGGAATTTAACAATAAAAGGGAATTTATGTTGGAGCTAAATTTAATTTAATTGGGAATTTCAAGAATATTTGAAAATTTAATATATAGGAGTGAAGTTACTAGTTTAGACTCACCCATATCCGCCAGATTTGAAAATTTTCCCAAATTCTACCCATGGCTAAAAGGGAAGCAAAGACATTGGTCATAATTTCCATCCCCACACTATCCTAGAATTGTTGTGCCATTGGGTATCCTTTGGATATCATGATTGGAGAGAGATCCAATGAGAGAATGCTTTAAATATGTATTATGCATTAGGATCTCATGCTTGAAGGGCAATCCAATGAGAAAATATATTGAATATTTATTATGGATTTGGATCTCATGCTCAGAGGGCAGTAGTAATTAACTATACCAAGAGCTAGAAATTTTGAAATAATGTTAGAATCTATATGACAAAACATACAAAAACCATTAAGATTCAACATATCTTGTAGGAATGATAAGGAACAGTAGTAGAGAAGATATTTAAAATGAATACAAATTTTCTATACATGGGATCGAGATGGTATTTGATAATGAATGCTTGAGATGGTTGGCTTGTGACCAGGCAAAAAAGGTAAAAGAAAGAGTTTATGCATCGATATTTCCAATTTATACTCATAATATCATAAAGGTATGTGACTTTTAGGTAGCATTTTGGATCATTTTAAAAGCATTCTCATTCCTAGGTTTAAAGGCTAACTAATCCAATACTATTTAGGCTACGAATGAGCGCAGTGCACTACTTGGATTAAGAATAGAAATATAGTATTGAATAAACACTATAATGAGGAAATCAAACCATTAAAACAATTTGACATGCAATGATGTTTTTATAATTCTGAATTCATATTGAGTGTTACAATGACATAGACTAAATATATTGTTTGCTTCCAGATTTCTATCAATGCTTTATTAGAGTTTTCCAATACCAGGATTTCAGGAATACATTTTTATCTTACCATTTTTTTCATTAATGGGTTTTTGTAAAACGAGAGAGTAGAACCTATCAAAGCTATAATAAAGGGAATTATGACAAATCTAAGAATTTGGAGCATCAAAATATGAAATCTCTAACACCTTGAGTTGTGGAAATTGTTTTTGATCAATCAGGATGAACAATTAAGTCTTTTGCCTTGATGGGTGAACTCAATTTTCAGACTCCTGTAACATAAAAATGGAATTTTTGGCTACCCTAATGTGCACTAAATTATGCCTTGCCTACTTCACATCTGTAAGAGAAGGAAATTTTGAGTGTTTTATTCAACCGGATATTACATGGGAGATTTCCTTATAGTGCTTTCTGTGCATCATTGTTGATGGAAGAAAAACCATTTTGTTAAACATTAAAAATATTCTGGACACTAGCATCATGCAAATATGAATAGAAATTAATTTTGTTGGTGGAGAAGGAGAAGAATTACTTGTTTCCCTCCTATATCTATATACCCTTGTTATTCACAGTCCTTTAAAAATAATGCTTTGAGTTTTCTCAATAGAAACAGAGTACAAATATAATGTCACTAGATTTATTCAATGGAAATAGAAACCCTTTCAAGCAAATTGTAAGATCTTCCAATGAAAACATAAATGATGTTTCGTGGAAGTGGTCTCAACAACTAGCATGGAAATTTTGGTAACAACAAAATCCATATTTGAAATCTTAAAATGCTCAAACAAACAATCACTTGAGAACACAGACTATGGAAAGTAAAATATTATTTTGACAATTTTTTTTACTGTTCAAAGACAGTTTGCATAAATATTTGAATGATTTGAAAATCAGTAACACACCTTTAGGTTAGCAGAGCTAAGGAAGCTCTGATTGTTGCTAGGAGTAAATGTAGACACAAAAATTGTCTTGGAGATCTTGGTTGGATACATCTCTAATCACATAAGAAATGGGCATCCACCCAAGCTATGACCTACAAGAGTCACCTGCCATACATTTTATGCAATAATTCAATCCCCTACAAGGTCATAAGATGAGAAATGATGAACCTTAGTGCTCTACAAAAGTTTAATTAATGTTTAACTGAACAGGTTTCAACTATAATTACAATCACATGAAACATGTCTAAAGGGTCTTATCTAAGGTCATCTATCCCAAGTCTTATAAGTGGTAAGTATAAACCCTTTTAGCCCATGTTAACCCCGACCTTGAAGGGTTTCTTATTCCAATCCTGTAACACCTAAGTGTAACTAGAGAATAGAAATTCTACTTGACTTTCTGTTTTGATCTAGTGAAATCTAGACCTCCACAATATAACATAGGAATTTAACAATTAAAGGGGATTTATGTTGGAAGTGAACTTAATTTAATTGGAAATTTCAAGAATATTTGAAAATTTGATAGATAGGAGTGGACCTACTTGTTTAGCGTCACCCATATTTGCCAAATTTGAGAATTTTCCCAAATTATACCCATGGCTAATCCCTAATTTCGCCATCTCTGAGAAGGCCATAACTTTTATATAAAGGCTCATTAAGAATAATAATGAGAATCATCCTAAAAACATGTAACATTCATAACTTGCATGGAACATCCTTAGTCATGTCATCTATCATCAACTTTGATCTAGTAGTCATACTATTATTGTTCTCGATCCTACCAATTATTGTTAAGCTCCAGAGAATCCATTTACCTTCTAATCATTCCTGAGAACAATGTAAACTTTGAAACGAGAACTATAAACTCAAAACGGGAACTCTTGCCA
>APFE030133306.1:311142-341761 GCA_000404065.3 Pinus taeda
ATTAATTGTTAAGTACAAAGTGTGTATTATCAAGCATGTATTCTAGTTGAAAAAAAATTAATAGAAGTAGGAAGTCCAATTGGCCAATTTGCTTTGCCAACTATACATATTTCAAAATCGCGTGTATTACTTTGATTAGGTTCCGAAGACTTTTTAAGGAGAATTAATAAGCATTGAGTCAATCATTAAATTTAGGTGATTTGCAGAAGCACAAATGAAGATTCTATCAAATGGCTTAAAAGAAGCAATATTAGTTCAATAATTAATAAAAGAAATAGTCTTAGACACCCTAAATACATTTTAGTTTATACAGATTTATAATTTCATTTATGCTACATCTTTACGTCTTATTTAAATTTTCCCATTCCCATGTTGCTATTGTTTTTCAATTTACGCCTTACCGTGTTTTCTTTATAACATTTGATGCAAATAGTATATTTCACTTCGAAAACAACAACCACAATTACATTTAACAATGCTATAAACTTATGAATATTGGAGAAGCTTCCCTATAAAGTTGTTTGGTTATTTAATTGTTTAATTTTTGTTTAATTATAGAATTTATACTTTTAAAGTATTCGTTTAAAAAATAAAAAATGTATTTCACAAATTGCTAAAACTTTGTATTTGAAGAGGATCTGGAGGATATCCATGTATTCCGTGAGGGAGATCTTCCTCCGCCTAAAAGAATCACAACAAAGTACATGATTTCAAAGTATTTCTTTTGAACTACCTATTGCTAACTCATAGAACTTTGAGAAACCCAAACCGTGATTTTCCTCTTCACACGATGTTAGAGAGCTATATTGTTGCACCCCTCTGGACATAGGGCCTAAAGCGTATATAAAGTTTACGACGGTGTGCCAGATGCAAATTTAAGTTCATTCAACAATTTTGAGAATGTTTAACATAATTTATGTGGAGTTAAGATGGTATATTTAACATAATTTAAGTGTACAGCTAAATTATGATGAGATAAAATTGAGTAAAAATAAATATTAGAAATATAAATATTTATTTTAAATAAATTAGTATAAAGTTAATTGAATTATATAATGGTAACTTTATGTTAGGAATTATATTAAATATATTTTTCCTAAATAAATATCTATATAGAATAAATAGTAATAAATAGTTAATAGAATAAAATAAAATAGTTAATAGAAAATTAAATGACAGTAGAATAAGGTCAATTTATTTTTAAAAGTATAATGTAATCTCACACCATGTATTATTTACTACTTCCCCGCAATATTATTTATTACTCTTATATTAACTATGTCAAATTATTAACTTTAAATTAGAAATTCTAATTTTTTAAGGAAATTAATATCACAATTTTGTTAAGTCTTATTAGTATAATCAGTTGAGGATGGGCTTTATTAGCAAAGCGATCTAGGATCAAACTTCAAGGGTGGTTGTGCTTGTGTTAGGGGAGGTGACATGCTAAAAAATCGAGTCATCTTAGGATTGGTGTCGCCCAAGTCGGGTGTGATGCCTAAGTGACTTTGACGAATTCAATACCGCTGGACTGCATTTTTTCAAGTCCAAAAAATCACAAACAACTTAACAAATAAACAAAAAGACAATTCTTTTCCATCTTATAAACTAACATCCAAATTTAAAACAAAATAAATTATACCTATAAAATAATATTATAATGTATCACTTACTCTGAACTTAAAAACAAGAACATATAAACTTGAAAACAAAAACATTTGACCTCAAAAAAACATTAGAATTGACCTCCCAACAATATAAGATGAATTATATTTAAATTATTTTGTTTTTCAAATAGGTTTAACCTTAATCTTAAAGCCAAAGTTTTCTTATGAATGGTGGCTATGAAAGTAATATAATGTATCACTTACTATGATCTTAGAAACAAAAACATATAAACTTAAAAACAAAAACATTTAACTTCAAAAAAACATTAGAATTGACCTCCCAACAATATAATATGAATTATATTTAAATTATTTTGTTTTTCAAATATGTTTAACCTTAATCTTAAAAGCCAAAGTTTTAATTATGAATGGTGGTATGAAGCTCTACTGGATGGAAATATAACATAAGGTTCTTTATTCAATAATTATTGGAATTCTCAACATAAAATTACATGTGCAAGCAAGATATCGTACTCAATAAAAAAAATCATCATGAAAATGAAAATAAATATAAAATAGTATTAGAAAAACAAAAATTTATCCAAAAACAAATAAGATAGTGTACTAGCACATTATTGACAATTATCTAGTATATAATAATGAAATAGGAATAACTTTACCTTTTAAATTGATAATGTTAAATTTTAGAAAAAATTAATGAATTTTTTCTTTCTATTAACTAAAATTAGAGTAACAAAGAAAATAAATTAATATGCAAAGTTGTTAGTTAGTACTTGTCTTTTATGCAAAAATTATTTAATAGCATAAGTATAAAAATTCTCTTCATGTTTATGCATAAGATCTTAAAATTTTTTAATTATTAAAATTTGTGGATTTGGCAAAGTTCATTTTGTAAGAAAACATTATCATAGTTTAGATCTTCTTCAACTTGAATTTAAGTTTCTACTTTAGAATATTAAAAAAAAATTAAAATATATTAAAAAAATTAAAATTTTAAAGTTTTTAAGTAGGGAGATTTTTATACTTGAAATCACAAAAAGTTAATATTTAGTAAGCGTTTAGTTAAAACAATGGAATTTCTATTGTGCATTAAAATCCTTTATAATAAAAAATTACACAACACATGACATCAATTTTCTTTTGTTTGTTGTTTATATTCTTAAATAACTAATGCATCTTCAAATTCTTATAAATATTTACCTTACATTATTTGACAACTTGATATTTCAATGCCTTATATGTCTCCTACATAAGTGGCCCATAAAATCAAGCTAGCTACTAAACGTAATTAAAAATGTTTCAATTTTTTTATATAATATTAAAGGAACACGTAATTGATTATGAAAAAACATGTTGCCTTAGGGGCATACCAAAGAGCTATAAAGATTTATAATGGAGGGGACATTATTTTTTCTTATCAATACATTATATTATTTAGAAATATGTTGTTAGTACTAGGTGGGCATTCCTATCTATACTTTTGCGCATGGCTTTTGCACATGGTTTTCTGCTCATGGTATCTTGTAGATATGTTCAAGGGAAATACAGTTATGTTCCAATCCAGGGTTAATGGATTGGGGTTTATTTATGCTTCAGCATGTATATATACTTCTTGTAACATTGAGAGGAATATAATGAAAAATAAATCTGGTAGTCCCGATTTTCGGATCCAGGGGAAATCTCTGTGTATACCTGTTTTATTTTTTATGTTGTCGCCATTGTTTATTTTTTATTTTTATAATTGTATGCAAACAATTTATTTACAAGTTTAAAACCTACATTTGGTATCAGAGTTGTTTCAGCTTCAAGGGGATGCCTTTGTTGTGGAGGGGTTTTGCTCGAGCCTGTGGCAGACCCTGTTCAATGGGAGATCTATGGGATTGATCATTGCTGTGAAACAAGATGGTGAGCAGTGGAAAGATATAGATCAAAAAATTTAATGGTAAAAGTTTTGATTTGTGGAAAATCAAGATGGAGGATCTGTTGGTGGATAAAGATCAGTGGATTGTAGTAGATCTCGGTACAAAACCAATGACAATGTCATATGAAGATTTGGGGAGGTTGGATTAGAAAGGAAAGAGCATAATACGATTTTCTATCTCAGATTCAGTATTATTGAATGTATCAGGGGACACTACGGAGAAGGCTTTGTGAGACAAGTTAGGGAATTTGTACCAATCTAAGTCTTTGGTGAACAATTTTTTCCTATGAAAAAAGTTGTATAACATGAGGAAGAAGGATGGAGACTCGGTGAAAGAGCATCTGAATGCATTTAATACTATGGTAAGCCCATTTTTATCTATTCATATTAAATTTCAAATGAAGATAAGTGCATCAATTTGTTGTGATCTCTACCAGATCCATGCGATACTCTGGTTTTTGTAATATGTAGCAATACAGCTACCTTGAAGTTTGATGAAATAGTATCATCCTTATTGTTAGGGGAGATGAGGCAGAAAAATATGGAGGCCAGAATGGAAATGCATTGTCTGTACGAGGAAGGTCCTAGAACAGAAACAAAAATAATTCCTTGAGTGGGAGATCTAAATCTAGAGGGATATCTAAATCTCCAAGAAAACCTGTAAGGGTGTGGTGGAAATGTGGAAAGGAAGGACACTTCAAAATAGATTGTAGATCTAAATCTTTTGAGAAAGGAAAGGCACTTCAAAAAGGACTATAGATCTAAAGCTCTTGAGAAAGGAAAGGGATCTAATGATGCTCCTCCTATAGAGGTGAAAACCACCTTAGATGAAGGTGGGGATGTGTACTTGGCTTATTCTTCAAGTACACATGTAGATCATGAGCCATGGTTAGTTGAATCAGGTGCATCCTTTCACTTCACTCCCCATTGGGAGTGTTTCTGCGAGTATGAGAAATATGATAGTGGTGATGTCTTCTTAGTGGATGAAAGGAAGGCTACAATTGTTGGACATGGAAAATTCAAGCTGAAGTTGCAAGGTGGAAGGATTAGAACACTTATAGGTGTTCTGCATATTTTGGCATTGGCCAGATATCCAATTTTTGTAAGCAAGATGGATGATGCAAGTGTAAAAACAATGTTCGATAAAAATATGTACAATATGGTTTGCTGAGAATTTGTATTGATTCTGGGAATTCATATTAGAACTCTATACAAGATTCTAGGTTGTACTATTATTGATGGGTACAACAATTTTATGGTTCTTGAAAGTGGAGTATAAAATCTAGTGGTCTCTAGAGAAAAGACCATGCTATGGCATCAAAGGCTTCAACATATTGGAGAGAAGGGCCCTTAAATACTTCATGGTAATGGAATGATAGAAGGTATGTTTAATTTCTCTATGGATTTCGATTTATATGGACATTATGTATATGGGAAGCAGAATCAGATGAGTTTCCCCTCTCGTACTAAGAAGGCAAAACTAATCTTAGATTTTGTGCACAGTGATGTGCTTGAACCTGTTTCGGTTCTATCACTAGGTAAGCTCGTGTACTATGTATCATTTATAGATGACTTCTAAAAGAATACATGGATATATTTCCTTAGAAAAAAATCTAAAGTCTTTGATAGGTTTAAAGAATTTAAGTTTCTTGTGGAAAACCAGATAGAGAAGAAGATAAAGGTGCTAAGGACAGATAATGGTGGAGTGTTTTGCAAGAAGGAATATGAAGAGTTATGTAAGAAGTGTGGTATATCACAATAGAAGAGTAGTCCATACACACCTCAGGAAAATGGAGTTGTAGAAAGAATGAATAGGGAATTGATGGAAAATACAAGAAACATGCTCAATGTTGTCAGGTTAGCACAATAATTATGGGTAGAGGTAGTAGAGACTACATGTTAGTTGGTTAATAAATCACCTTCATTAGATTTGGAGGTTATGTCTCCACATGAGGTATGGACCAGTAAGAAACCCTCTCCTTCACATCTGAGGGCATTTATTTGTGATGCATATGTACATGTTCCAAAGGAAAAAAGAACCAAGTTGGATAGTAAATCTTAAAGGTGCATCTTTATTGGGTATAAGGATGGTTTAAAAGGTTATATGTTTTGGAACCTAGAAACAAGGAAGGTTGTGTACACCTGAGTTGTGGTGTTTAGAGAGGTGAAAGATGTTATTAAACATGAAGTCCTACTAAAGGAACCTGAGAAGATAGAGTTTAACCTAAAGGAGGAAGAATAAGACTCTGCAAAAGAACAAGAATCAGAAGATGAAGAGCCACAAACTCTAGCTGTGAGAAGATTAGTTCGAGAAACAAGGCAGCCAGAAAGGTATAGTCCCACTATTTTATGTTAAAATTTTTCTTTATCTATTACTAATGATGATCCCAAAATTTTTATGGAGGCAGTAGATTCGAAGGATGGGAAAATATAGAAAGAGGTCATAGTTGATGAGATGGCATATTTGTACAAAATTGAGGCTTGGGATCTGGTGGAGTTGTCGAATGGAAGGAAACTACTAGAAGAAATGGGGGTTTCAGAAGAAGATCAATGCAGAAGGCAAGGTGGAGAAATACAAAGCTCGATTGGTATAAAAAGGTTATTCCCAGATGTCAGGAGTTGATTTTGGTGATATTTTTTCTCTTATTTCTAACGTAGCTTCTATTAGATTACTTTTATCTGTTGTTACTGATTTTGATTTTGAGGTAGAACAGATGGATGTGAAGAGAACATTTCTTAGTGGGGATGTGGAAGAAGAGATCTACATGAAGCAACCTAAAGGATTTGAGGTGAAGGGTAAGAAATAACAAGCATGCAGGTTTAAAATGTCTTTGTATGGGTTAAAACTACCACCAAGGATGTGGTATCAGAATTTTGATACATTTATACAAGGAATTGGATTCACAAGAAGCAAAGCAAATCACTGTGTGTATTTTAAATTAATTGGTGACCATGTTATTTATTTGGTCTTATATGTGGATGATAAGTTACTGGTTGGAAATGACAAAGAAATTATCCAGCAATTGAAGACTCAATTTTCCTTCAAATTCGACATGAAGGATCTTGGTGTTGCAAACTATATTTTGGGCATGGAAATTAAATGGGATTGGGAAAAGAAGAAGATTTGGTTAAATGAGAGGAAGTATGTCCAGACAAGACTGCAGAGATTTAATATGAAGTATAATAAATCAGTGAAGATTCCTATTCCTGTAGGTTTAAATTTACCTGTTGAACAATGTCCCAAGACACAAGAAGAGGAAGAAGACATGTCTCATGTTCCATACGCAAGTGCAGTCAGTAGCCTGATTTATGTAATGGTTTGTAGTAGACTAGACATTGCACATCTAGTGAGTATTTAGTAGGTTTATGTCAAAACCAGGGAAGGAACATTGGATGACAGTGAAGTGAGATTTTAGGTATTGATTATGATATGTGCTACTAAGGAAGACCATGATTGGATAGAGTTTTGGACATCCATGGCTTTGTTGATGTAGGCTAGGCTAGAGATCTAGATGAGGTAAGATCAACAAGTGGGTATGTGTTCAACCTATTTAGGGGTGTAGTTAGTAGGATGAGTAAGAGACAGTCTGTAGTAGCACTTTCAACTACAAAGGCAGAATACATGGCATCCACTCATGCAAGGAAGGAAGCATTTTGGCTGCATAGATTGTGTGCAAGTATGGGGTTAGTACAATGAGCTATAAGGATAGACTGTGATAGCTAGAGTCAATTTTCTTGGCAAAGAACCCTGCTTATCATTCAAAGATAAAGAACATTGATGTTCAATATCACTTTGTAAGGGATATGGTTAAGGAAAAAAAGGTGTTCTGGTAAAGGTGGTCACTTTGAAGAATACTGAAGATACATTGATGCAGTCTATGAATATTGAGAAGTTTTCTTGGTGTAGAGAACTAATGGGTGTTGCAGGGCTAGACAAATGACTAAGCTCTCCAGTGACCTCCTCTGTGGAAAATAAGGCAACAGGTGGGAGAGTGTTGGGTGTGTTTTATATTCTTTCAATGACTAACCCCACACGTGAAGCCAAGGGGTTAGAAGGGGGGTGACTAGCACCCCCTTAGTTGCATGGGGTGTAGTGGGAGGGTCACATGGGGGGTGATAGCCCCCCTGTTGGGGGGTTTGATGGATGTAGTATCCCCCCTCTACGTCGTCTGAGGTAGTGCCTGAGAAATTTTTTTTTGGACCCCATATTAGGTGGGCGAACCTACATATGGTTTTGTACATGGGTTTTTCACATGGTTTTGGGCATGATGGTTTTTTTCTCATGCTATCTTGTAGATATGTTCAAGGGAACTACATTTATGTTCAAATCTAGGGTTAATGGATTGGGGTTTATGGATGCTTCAACGTGTATATATATGTATTATAACATTGAAAGGATTATAATGAAAAATCAATATGGTAGTCCTGGTTTTTAGATCCAGGGGAAACCTTTGTGTATATCTATTTTATGTTTTATGCTCTCATTATTGTTTATTTTTTACTTTTAGAATTCATATGTAGGTAAGTTCTATACAGGGTTAAAACCTACAGGAGCACTCTTAATTTTCTCCCTCATTCAATTTTATTCTTTCATAGAATTTTGGTGCCCAAATACCACATATTATGTTCACGTCCCTTGATTTTCATCTCCTTGGTGCATTTGACTAGGCTTTGTGAATATGGGTTAATATGTTCTTGACCACTAAATATGGTTGTAGGACCTTATTCATAGCATTACCCTTTGGAACTAGCAGATTCTTCATGCCTAAATCTCCCCTTTTACTTTCCTTGAGCATCGATCATTAACATTTCACTCCCCATGGCCTGAGGCCGAGGCTGAAGCATCAAACCCATTCACTGATTCATCTGGGGTATGGAGAAAGTATTTACGAGTCACCTTATTCAACCTCAAGATGGTCAAATAGACCAGATAATGCTTTTAATTTCATTGTGCTTTAGATACAACAGGTGTTTGGAGCCTTGACCATTCTTATTTTTTTATTTCGTTGAACTTAGATCAGGATTAAATTTCATGTTTATCCTTTCTTTAATCCTACAAGGGTGGATGCATAGATAACTACTTCCCATAGTAGAGAACTATCTCATTCTAGTGTTTCAAGCATAAAAATGTGTCCTTTCTTTCTTCAATCTCAAATGGATGGGTCCTCGATTAACTACACATCACCGAGTGTAATGACCCTACTTCAGAAAGTTGAAATACACATGAAAAAAACTCCATACCAAACCGATTTTGTGAATCTTGAGACCTTCTGGATCACCTATCTTTCCATCTATATTCCAAATGTGATGGGATGTTGCTGCCATGTGTCACTGAGAAAACAACCACTTGGCCATCCAAAAAGGCCAAATCCATCTTCCACATCATGTCTTGAGCCATGTCATTACCATCTAATGTCATGTGTGATGCGATGACATTATTAGTTGAATACCATATCGGGTGAGTTTCCTGCATTAAATGCAACAAATGTAGAAGATCGAAGGTGATTTGAGCCATTAGATCAAACCATTTTTCGTTATAATATCATATCATCCATTGGATTTTACATTAACCTTCATTCTTTTTGACATTTAATAGCTAATAACAACCATTGGATCAATCCAATATTAGTCATCAGATCAATTATTGTGTGATATTTGTTCTCCTTTAAGCACCCTATAGGCCCACATAGGTTGCGAAAGCTCGAATCAATTCATTCATCATCCTAATGCCCTATTCAATCAGTCATCTACCCATCTCGACATGTAGATGGCCATATAAGATGGAACCATGTTCCAAGTAACCATGAATGGAGTCCAACAAGATTTTATCTTCATTCTTGAGGAGTTATGCTAAGTGCCATATATCACTTGAAAGATCTCTGAGATGACTATCTCACCAAATACTTAGATTATTCATTTGAGCTATAGAATTGTGGAATAAATTACTTCAAATATGTCCTATACCACCAATACTCAAGACATCATAAGCTTATCCCATAGTTAATATAAACAAACAAAACATCAATAACATTGTAAGAATCATGCATGGAAACTCAATAAGCTCCCCCCTAAACTTGACATCACCTGAAATCAATGACTATAGTTGACATTAGTGGAAACAATTTCCAACATACTCAACAATATCCCATTTGGAATTGATTGAAACAACATGAAATATTGTTGGTCATTAATGGAAACACCACCACTTGGAAAGTTGAAGAAACTACCATTTTATGCTCACTCTCCATCTACAACATATTTTTCATGGCAATAAAAATGAGGAAAACATGCAACATGCTCAACAATATATATTTTTTCCTCTCTCCCCCTTTTTCAAATCAATGGAAAATGGTTTTTTTCTTCTCAATTTTCATTGTCAGTTCACTCTCTCCCTTTCTACAACTTCACGAATTATAGGTGCCAAAAATTTGGTACCAAGTAATAGACTATGTTTTTCGTGGAACAATATATTAACATGAAAATGGATTGTACAAATGTAATCCTCCCCTATCTATTATTAATGATTAAGTTGTTTATCTACCAGCACACAATTAGGGTTATTTCAAGACTTGAATTCTCCTATTATTTTACTGTAATAGGTTGTTGATTATTCTCCCCCTTTTAACACGAATTAACCATCAAATTAAACTAATTTATATCAATGAATATTTTCCATTTCATGGTCCTTGGGTTGCACTTTAATCCCCATAAAATTGTACTATTCCTATTGATCTTAAACAGCCCCCCTCAAATTGGTCCCTTTTCATTTCTCTCATCATACAACTATCCTAGGACATATTTGGACAACTTTCTGCTTTGTTGATGAAGATCCCTATTGAAGAGGTGAGGAAGACATAGCTCCCAACATTTTCCTTATGTAATCAAAGGGTTCTCATGCAAGAGGCTTGATGAAGATATCAAAAACTTGTTCTTTTTTGGGCATACACCCCAAGCTCACAATTGATCAGTTACCTATTTTCTAAAAAAGTGGGGCTTGATAGGCATATTATCAGGTTTAGAGTGAAGAAGATGGTTCTTAGATATAATTATAAAAATTATGTTATCACATATAATGGGAATGGGTTCATCATAAGTGACAATTATGACTTGTAATGTTTCCTTCCTCCAAAATATTTGAGTGCAATTTACTGCAACTACTATGTACTTGGATTTAGTAGTATAGAGTGAGATAGAGTTTCATTTTTGATCAACCAAGCCACCAAACAATTCCCTAGGAAACAAGCACCCCCAATTAAAATTTTCCTATCATCTAAACTTCTAGCCCCACCAAGATTTGTGGATGCAGTGAATGAGAAGTTATGTCCCTTTAGGTACCATAGACCATTGTCCATTGTGCCTCTCAAATACCTGAAGATCTTCTTAGTAGTGAAGAGATGAATTTATCTAGGGGTTGGATGATACCTTGAAACTAGAAAAACAGCTTTCATAATGTCCACCTTTAAGGTTGTTAGATAAAAGAGGCTTCCAATCATGGCTGTAAGCATTGTTTGATTTACCTCTAGTTACTCATCAATTGTTGAGTTTACATGCAATGACCATATGAGTACTAAATAGTGAGGATTCTTCCTTTCTAAATCTATTGAACAATTCCTTGAAGTATTTTCCTTTGGAAATAAATATACTTTTTGTTGATTGTGTAATATGTAAGCTAGGGAAATAAAAGTTCCTCAATCATGCACATTCAGAATTCATCTTGCATATCAACTCCAAATTTTTCGCTGAGTAAATACCCATTTGTACCAAAACTAATGTCATTAACATAAATATTAATAACTAAAATATTATAATTTTCATATTTGGTATACAAGTTACTATCAATTGTCCCTCTTTTGAAGCATTTCTACTATAGGTGTTTTTCTAATATTAAATAGCATGCCCCGTGTTCTTGCTCCAGTCCATACAGTTCCTTTTTCATCCCACACACTTTCTCAAGATTGTCTAATAGATGAATACATTTATTTTTTTCTATATTGACGTTTTCTTTTAAGTTATCCATTCCTTTAATGCTAATTTTACATCCATCTAATATACATTGAAATTTTTGTGACAGGAAAAGTCTACAGACATTCTTATTCCCCCTAATCTTGCCACTAAAGAATTTTTATCATCAAAATCTATTCCTTTAACCTAATCATAACCTTCACATACTCATATGGCCTTATATCTCACAACCTTTCCCTCCTAATTTAATTTTATTTTGAAATAGCCATTTTGTGTCATTGAAATTCTTACCTAAGGATCTTAGAACTAACTCCAAGTTTGATTCTTCTCAATCTGATCTAATCCTTGATTTATTGATTTTATCCATTTCTCATATTGGCTCTCCTGAGAAGCATATTTTGGTTTAATCATGGACATGATATAAACATTTTCTTGACTCAAGGTACTTATTAATCTTCTTGGAGTTTGGACTCTTGCTTCTATATTACCAACAATCTGATTTCTACGCTGATATTTTTGCACATACATTGAGGTGGTATTTTGGGTAAATGCACTCTACCAGTTATTCTTCCTCGCTTGACTCTTCAAGTTCTTCAAATTCATATTCATCACTATTATGATAACATGGGTTGATAAATCATGGGCACTTACTTTCAAGAGGTAAACCCTCATCAGCTCTCACATCCATGCTATCAAATTTTTTGCATAATATTTTATTATAGAATTTATAGCCTTTGATTTTATTTCATATCCTAAAACAATCCCTTCATCAACTCTTACATAAAACTTACCAATATTGTAAGTATTATTTTCAATGTAACATGTTCTTCCATAGGCTTTGAAGCACTTTAATGAGTTCAATTTTCCATACCACAATTCACGGGGTGTCTTCTCATTGTTTGGACTAAGATGCACCTTGTTTAAAATATGGAATATTGTATAAACAACTTGAGCCCAGTGAAGTTATATAAGTATAAGGTAAGCGGTGGAGTATATGAAAACATCTAGGGTTATGGTCTTCTATAGGAACTCTCCTTCAAGTGCCATGAACCATGGATATCTTTATTGCTTTGTGGGGTTGCCATGGTATGGAGTTGCAGATCTAAACCTCTTTGGCTAGTTCTAAAAGATCTAGTTATGAGAGCAGATGTTGAGATCAAAGTTTGGGCTAGGTGAGAAATGACCAATTGCAGTGTCTCATTTTGGAAAATGATTGCCAAGATTACACATGCCCCAAGGGATGACATGAGTGGATTTATACTCTAGTTCAGTGGAATATTCAATTTATATGCCCTTTGAAGTAAGTAATTTTGTGATCCTTTTTCATGTGATGTAGAGAAGCGGAGATCATCCTAAGGGGGTCTCAATCTCTTTATTTTATGACATAAAGAGGAAGTGGTTATTGGAACAAGGTTTCCAAGACTTGAACAACATTTTTATCAATATGTTTTGTCCTCCTAGTGATATATCAGAGTAGATCTATTTTGAAAAAACTCCTAATAACTTTCATTGGAATGGGATGAAGAACTTCCCACATATGTGATCAAAATATCATGAAAGAATAAAGCAGGATCCTTTCTAATTTTTGTAAAAAAATTCAAAGAAAAATTCATTGTTCTCTTGACCAAGGGATCAGATCTAATTGGAAATATTAAACATAATATTAAGAAAACCCTTGATATTTCATCTCTTTCTCAAAGCTTATTATTTGAGGGAAGAATGCTCGAGGACACTATTTCAGTGACTAAGTATGACATTTGATGATATTCAACCATTATTTTAAATCTTAGGTTGCAAGGGGGGTCCCAGAATCCTAGAAACTCTAGTGAACCCACCACATAAGAAATATTTTTTATCCATAAACCCCAATTGACCAGGATCCTCAAGGATGTTGTGCAAGGAAATACACATAGTGAAAAAGTCCAAAGATTACCTAGAACTTATAATATTGAGCAGTTGGAGAAAACACCATCCATGATAGCATTTTTACCTAAGGTAAATGTTATTTTCAATTTCCTTCAATCTATTGTTGTAATATGTAGATCCAATGGTTTTTGGCCCTTGTTAGAAAATATACGTCAATGGGTTTCCATGAATTGTACACCAAATTGTGATATTCATTTGTGCTTCAAGGTATCTTTTGTTGTACAGTTTGATACACAAAAATATCTAAAATTTGGTCTAAACGAGGTGTTATTTTTTTGGTGCAAAGTGAGCTTATTCTTAACTTTGTGGCTTCTAGGTTTCTATGCCACACCAATGGTGGCCAGAAAAATGATAGTATGGATGGGACTACATAATCTCTCTCTATCATTCTAGGACCATCAAGTGCTAGAAGGCATTGGAAACTCATTGGAAAAGTTTTTCAATATGGATACATGTGGAACTGAAAAATGAATTTTTACCTATGCTAGGATCTGTGTAGAGATAGACCTTAGCAAAGGTCTACCAAATCACATTCATTTGACTCACAAATATTTCAAGTGAAATCAACCATTGTATATTGAAAATATGATTTTCAGGTGCCATATTTGTTTTCAAACAGAGAAACTGTGGAACACATGTCCATAAGCTCAAAAATTCACAAGAAGGACAAAGAAGATATCCCAAAGGCCAAAGGGATGGAAATTTTTAGACCCACATCATTCTAAAGTCAAGGAAGAAGAAATAGTTGAAAACCATCAAAATCTGAAAGGTCAGAATCAACAAGGAATACAAAAGGATGGTGGAGTAATGAAATCTCGGGGCACTAAAAATCACTCTAATGGAATGGAGGTCCAGCTTGGAAAACTTATTCTTATCAAAAAAGATATGATGAAGGTCTAGTAGCATAACAAAAAAATAATGTCTCACCCATTGAAACTGAATTAGGGGGAATAAAGGAAACCCATACATCTGAGAAGTTGGACTCATAAAAATAGGCTCCCCCAAAAGTGGAAGGAAACTAATTGGAAATAGTATTCGATGCTCCCAGTCAAGGATTCTGGAAAAATGTGGAAAAGATGAAATGAAGAAAGGGGAAACTAAGTGACTTTTATCACACTGATCACCATCAATTTTATGTAATTTCCGTTTTTTCATTTTTTTCCTTTTTGTTGCACATAAGTTGAATGGCTGATCTGATTGAATTATTTAGTCGTCTACAAATGTAATTTTCTTGCTTGGTCTTCAAGTTGAACAAAATTATGATTTTTTCTCATGGAAAAAATATGAGCCTAAAATGTATTTTAAATATTTCTTTCATCCAACATATCTCTAGCCATGTGTTCTGCCAATCTATTTGCCTCTCATCCACACTATTTTGTTGTGGAGTGTTTTCAACTATGGATTTCCTACTTATGCCATTTTGTTAATAGAAATGATCAAAACCAATTGAAGTTACCTCTCTACCCATGTTTAATCCTACAGTTTAGGTTTTAATTAGTATTGTTCTCAACCATGGCTTCGAATACTTTAAGCTTTTCAAATGATTTTTAATTCTCCTTTAAAAATGCAACCCACGTAATTTTATTGTAATCATCGATAATGAACATATAATAATGTTCACCACTCAAGGTTTCAGTTCTTGAAGGTACACATAAATATTTATGAAGTAGTTGTAGAGGTCTAGTATATGAGTTTTATTTTGTCTCGAAAGGAACTAAAACTTGCTTGCAAATTTTGGATGATTTGCAAATTGTATTACCTCGCTTGTAATTTTTTTATAAAGTCCCTTACAACTTCATTTTTTCTGAGCTACAAAATATGGTAAAATTTCAAGCACCCAACCTTATGTGACATAACTAGCTCTCATAAAACTTCCCCAAACAAAATCTCTCATTTTCTTCATTTCGTATGTATTTTTTACTTACTCTTCTTGTAGCCTTCACCACTACTTTACTAATGATTTATACATTTGTTTTACTTCCTCTTGGAGTGAAGGCTGATGTCACTCCCTTGGTCACACATTTGAAATGCACTAAACAAGTTTTTCTTGAGTCCATATATTTAAAGAACATTCTAAGCCTTTCCTCTTTGATTTACCAGTTTGATTATTTTTTTGTCCATGGTATTTCCTACAACATCATTTCCAAAAGTAACATTTTCTATTTTATATTTTCTTAATCACAAGCAAATGTCCCTATCGCTATTCATACTCTTAGAACATCCACTAATTTCCTTGGTTTTGGACATATAATACAATTCCACACTCTTCATTTTTCTTCTTCCATGTTGTTGGGAGCGAGATCCCCCAAGGACAGCTTTGGGGCTAAAAGCCCATGTTTTGGTCAAATTTTGTAATAAACTTGTAAAGACTCTGCATTTTGTGGTTGCAGAGCACGAAGGTGTGATAAATCATAAAAGGTTGTCCGCCCTTGGTTTTATAAAGGAATGTTGGCTGTAAAAGACCTACCCATGGTCCACGGACCATGGGATTGTATAAAAAGAGCTAAGCTCTAAGTAGCTGGAAGGTCATATTAGGTAAGAGATTCATAGCTCTAAAGTAAGAGGTCTAAGTTCAAGTTGTAGCATATGTAAAGGCTCTACAGCTAAGTGTGCAAAGGCCTAGGGTAGAAGTCTGCAGCTGAGTGCATGAACCCCTGCAACTGTGTGTGCAGGGTGGATAGAGTCTGTAATCACTTGGAAGATATCAATAAAGAGAATTATTTTGCAATTTCTGTGTCTTTGTTCTAATTAATGCATCTTGTCATTTTATGTATGAATTTCCTTTATAATGCTTATGTGATGCGTGAATGTGTATAATTATGTTGGATAGCTAAACGCGAATGAGAATATATGTTTACGCGGTGCTAACTATGAGTATCTAATAAGATAATTAAAACACTTAGACTAGTTTGGGAATCTGTACGATACACTGCCATAGAAACATGAAAGTACCTAAGCCACAGTTTAGGGCTGCACGAAGGTCAATCGTACCTTTTCCCACAGGTACCAAACAGTGGAATAAAGGGCTCATTTGGCAAGATCTAGAGCAAAGTGACCTATGCAAAGGTAGGAATAGGAGGAATAAACTAACATCACAGCCATCTCAGGGTGTGGAATCTTGGTTCTAGCATCTCCCCATACTGTTTTGGGTGGTACTTCAATCTGCACTCCACAGGTTAATGCCGAAAGGGCCAGTAGTGTAGGGATTTGTTTGGCTAATTAATGTTGAACCTAGGTCAGGCCCCCACAAACCAACAAATGGTTCCATTGCCAGGATCGAAATCTATGTAATAGATGTGTGATGTCATATCACTGGGATCCAACTAAGAAAGAGATCGGAGACTCGTTGGATAGGAAGATCCACAAAATCGCGGTGCAAGAGAACAGAAACCCGCAACTGACAAAGGAACAGTGGCTGTATAGGTACCTGTATACAGAAATACACAAAATATTTTTCTTCTCCTTTCCGATTGGGCCATACGAGTGGAACGCAGAGCTAGAAGATAGCCAAGGAAGGTGGAAACTTGACGATCCTATTGTGTGGACCCCTTGTTAGTGTCATTCTTTGCAGCCTTCCTCTAGTGATCAAACATGCTCTTACGAAGTGACTTTAAGGTGTCAAGGTCAAATTTTGTCCTTTCGATGAGTCTTCAAGTAAAATTTGGTCACTATGTATTAGGTCTAGGGTCTGCTTTCACTCCTTTCAAAGTTGTCCAAATGTCAGTCCATGTCACTATTCAGTTGAGTGTACCATCATTCAGAGGGTTTTCATCATCATGTCAAGTTCCACTGGGCCATTTTACACCTTGTTCATGCTTCAATTGTGCCTAGGTAAGGTTCATTTCCCTCTCTTAGGGTTTTGAAGGTAATTTCTCTTGGATGGTAAAATCATCAGTAAAAATTGTATCCTGATGTTCATACACCTTCCCATATCCTTAATGTAAATTATTAAACACTTCCCATCACTGATATCCCTCAAATTCCTCATTTTCACAGAAACCCTAGTTTCTTACTACAACTTGACAATTTTCTAGGCTAGGCCTATGTTTTGCCCTTTTGGACCCCTTCCCCTCACTCAATCTTTGGAATTCCACTTTATTATACTCCCTAACATCCCTAACTACTTCCCAAAGTTTTCTCAAGAATTTAGAAGCCCCTTATCCCCTTCATTTCACTTCATTTCGACAAATCCCTTGTTCCACACATGAGGATAGGTTTTACTCCAACGATGTTTCTGAGCAAGAAAAGATGAATTTTGGAACATTGAGAGAGGTTTGTCTCCAAAATAGGCCAAGGAAGAAAAAATCCCTTCATATTTTACACAGGTGTCATGGTTTTAGAGAAATGTCAAAAATACAGGTGCCTCAGGAGAATTGATGCACCTCTGAAATGACCTTGGGAAAATCAATATTTCTCCTAGCTTGGTTGGCTAAATGACTTGCTTGATGAGTCAAATGATAACTAGACACAAATAAATTTCAAATTAAATATCATGAGCTCAATTTGTAGTTGAGTAAGATTTTCAAGAGTTGACTGCAATAGCACTCTTCCTTGAAGCAACCTCATTTTGCACATTTTGACCAGTCTTGGGAGATTTGATTTTTGACATGGCAAATGAACTCCAAATTGAAAAATTCCAATTGGGTTGGAAATTAGACTCTAAAATATTTCCAAAGCAATATCCCACACCCAATTTGGACACTAGGAATGCCTCCAAAATTCTACTACAAAACGGCTCTACGCATTGAGATGGCGCAGTGCATTGGGCAGCCGTCTGCAGTGTAAAAAATGAACTGGCGCGACACATTGAGATGGCACGGTGCATTGGGCTAAAAATAATGAAATCCATTTTAATATTCCTCCAAAGAATCTCAAATTGCTAAATTCTCCATTTCCCAAGTAAGTTAACATCCCTCCATGACCAATGAATGAATTTGTCATAGTGCTTATGGTGATTTAATGAGAAAAAATCAAAACGCTACCTATTTACATTTCTTGCCAAAAGCAATTGTATAGGGTTTGCAAATTTCATGTTTTACTGCCAATTCCACTCCTATCTATCTCTCATTCCCTCACTCCTTTCATTACATTTCATCAACTCATTCCCAAAATCCCATATCCCTAACATCACTAATCCTAAATCCCTAGTCCTACTATCCCAAACCCTAGTCAGAATTTCCCAAACCCTAATTGTTGTCCCAAAAGTATAATTACTATCCCTAAAACCTTTATATTCCCCAAAAATTTAACAACAATATTTTCAAAATCCCCCATACACATTTCCTCCACAATCCTTCATACATTCTCATCCTTGACAGCAAAAACATAAAGACACCATAGATCTTTTCATACTCATCTAAGAAAACTCAAACATTAGAAAACATGGAGTCAGATTCTTCCTATGAAAGAGATGAGGAGATAGTTAGTGATTCTTCTAGAGAAATGCATGTGCTAAGGAGGCCTCGTAAAAGTGGAAAATATAATCGGGAGGAGCCCACTTCACTTGCCGAGTTGCAGCAACAACAAAACCAATACTATCTCCACGCGGGGTGGAAGGGTTCTCGTTTTCGCCATCAGTAGAGCAGGTATAGGACAAGGGTAAGAAGCCCTTGCATGATGAGGGACCATCAGGAGGTCAAGAGGCAGATTTCATCCTCATTCAGGATGATGACATAGATTTGGGCTCACAAACCTCAAAGCTCAAAGAAGTCATTCGGGAGCAGCAAGATTACATTCATCATTTGTCTCTCAATATGGAAAGAGCCAAGTGGATAATTAACTATTTGGAGTAGAGGAATAAAAAATTCAAAGATCAACAAATCATCATGGATCTCCAAAACATGAAGGCAAATTGGCAAGCTACCAAGAGGAGGAAAATCAAATTGACCACACTTGAGCAAGAAATTCAAGCTGATCGTGAATATTGGCTTGAGAGAACAAAATTGCACTTGGGAAAGGATGTTAGAGAATACCAACAATGAAAAAACTATGTTGAGGCACATGGCCTACCATTACTTGGCGAGAAACCAAAGTTGCAAGGTAAGAATCAGGAATTTGAAGGCCAAGTTGAAGAAGGCATCGAGGAAGTGAAAAGAACAAGATAGAATTTAGATCTTGGTTGAGGCTTCCTTGGACCAGCACATCACTTAATGAAGGACACTCAGCCCAAATTTCAAAAAATTTGGGACACTTTTTGCAATTTTGGAATTTTTGGGCCAAAACACAGGTTTTTCTACCTAATGTGTCGTGCCACTTGGCGCTCGCTTTTGATTGAGACATCATTTTGAGGGAAACTCAGCATATTTGGATTTTTCATGAAAAAGTATGCATGCTCACAAGTGGCCAAGAAATTTTGACAGGTTTTGAGCCCCCAAAAAGGTTAAAAACACCCGAAAAATTACCTTTCTACCCCTTTTTGGACACACAGGAAGCAGTGTTGGGAGAACTCAATTTTGGAGGGGAAAATGGAGGCCAATTTCAAAATTTCCACTTGTTATAGAAAGTAGACAGGTATACCTTTCGAACAAGCACACTTGGAGAAGAGTTTTTCACTGGGAAGGCCTCCAAAATTAGCTGCAAAAAGGTGTTATGCATAGGGAAATCAGCGTGGCGCAGTGGGGAAATTTTGCTCAATTTGACCAAAAATACTCTGTTTTTTGCCTAGTTTCTTGACAGTTTGACTTTTATTCTTCTAAATGTCAAACTCATAGTTTAGTTTAATGTTATTTGATGGATCTTGATGTAATTATGCTAAATTTTCACTCATAGAGGTACATTCATCCATGAAAAGGTAGTTTGCAACTAAATGAATCAGTTCTCTATTTTTTATAGGGAAGCTGTTCCACTGCCTAATTTTTAGTTCTCAATTTAGAATTTGTTAGAACAGCTACTAAACTTATGAGCTCGACCCCTAGAGGCTAGGATGATTTTTTTTTTGCTTATATCTTGTGATTTTTTAGTCATTAGCAGAGGTTGGACTTTTGGGAAAGCTTGGAGCTTCATTGTATACATTTTTCAGCAGTTTTGGCTAAGGAATAGATCAGAGTTTGCAGCACTCTATGAGATTCATGCGGCATCTTGCTTTGATATTGTGTTTCCTTCTGTAAATGTAATTTTATATGTGTTTTATGTATGCCATTCTCTCTCTTGCTTCATCTTAACTAAAATAAACAAGGACAAAGGTAGAATCCACTGAAATTGCAGTGCTCTACCTAGGGTTTGCTTAGTTATTGATGTTTTAAGCTATTTGAGGAGGATCCCTGAGGTTTTCTTGCCCTCTTCAACTCCTCACATGTATAAATCTCTCCATTTCATTAAATTTGAAGTTCAAAATCGGTTACCTACCTTGCCCGATAGAGATCTCTGTAAACCTGAGCCTCATTCCCCAAACCCAAATCTGCCTTTCCATTTGAGCCAACAAAATATCATTATATTCAATCAAAACTCTTCCACACACATACTTCGCCTAAAATCAGTTTTCACATCAGTCATCTCAATCCTCATTGATCATATTTTGCTGAGATTGACAAGGAGAGAGCCCTCTCCCGACCTGGTAGGGCTAGCTACCAGGTTAAGCGTGGTTTGATGTTACCCTAGATTCTGCCTTTCTCAGCCTGAGGTAGATTTACGCACTAACACCCCGGAGCTAGCACAAAAATTGGAATCATCTAAGGACAAGATCACCCATGTTGTCGATCATTGGATTGATCCCGTCATAGGAGGATTTGTGACTAGATTCGCAGTCGATGCCTCAGTCAGCTACAACGAGGCGGACCGACACTTTTTCAAAGGACCATGAGGTAAGTACACGAAATATTTGAATACCTTCATTAAAATGTTATTGTGCAAAAAACGGGTTATACAGCTACCTTGATGTTTGGGGCTACACGAAGCAAAAAAACTTACAATAATGAAAGAAGAAGGGGTCTTGAATATAGTTCATTGGTTTCACCTCCGCGAGGTGATAAGGAGGGAATAGTGTAGGTTTCTCTGCAAAGTGCTATTCAATTAATAATACAAGGATTCACATGACTACCACCTCCACCCACACCACCTCCAACTTCACCACCATCACCTGTGACTTCACCCGAACCACCTTCGGTTCCACCACAGTTCAGTATAGCGAATTTAATGAAGCTGCCTTTATTCAAAGGCTTGGGAAATGAGGACCTGGACCAATTTTGGTTTGTTGTGAAAGCTGTATGGGAAGCTCATGGTGTTACAGATGATAACATGAAGAAGGCAACATTGGTTAGTGCTCTGTAGGATCACGCGCTAACCTAGTACATCAAGTATTTTAATGATAACCCGAATGCTGGAGTGGATGACATCTAGACCACACTGAACAGAGAATTCAATAGGCCTAAATTTGAAGCACAGTCTATTGTGGGGTTCAAGGAAACCATGATGCATCCAAGAAAGACACCTTGGGAATCAGATCAGAGGTTGAAGTGTAAGATCCACAAAGCTAATATGAATTTAACAGACCGAAAACATCGCAAATGGTTTGTGGCTTTGCTATTGCCACAATTAAGGGTTGCGTTGTCACAACAGAAGATAAAAACTTAGACAGAGGCCTTGGAGATTGCAATGAGACTGCATGAAACACCGATGCAAGATCCAAATCTGGGGGTTCAGCAGATCCATGCGCATTTTAATATATTTGCCTTCAAATGAAAAGTTTGAAGTAGGATAGAACAATTCAAGCAGAGATGCAGGAAGAGGTATGGTGTCTAAAATGCAAGAGTCATGGGCACGACAAAGACCATTGTCCGCTCTTTGTGAACTATATTGCAGGAGGAGGATGAATGCCTTTGAGGCCGGAAGCTCAAACAGGACCAAGTGTGAGGCCTGCCTTGTGGTGCACTATCTGTCAGGTAGTAGGAAAACATGCCATGGATAACTATCATTTGTTACAATAGTTTGTACAGACACCGCAATAGTTGTTTTGCAACTTCTATAGGTCAGTAGGGCATGATGAGCATAATTGCAAAAGTTATGAATTGGTGATGGATAGAACTCTCACCTATAGGGTCCAGGCACCAACGGGGCACCCTGACTAGAGTGCGAGGATGGCATTTTAGGGGCGCAAATGAAGCCAAGGTGGAGAAGGACCAATTAGAGGTCAAGGACAGTTGATCTACTACAATTGCGAAGGACTAGGACACTATGCTTGTGATTGCACTAACCCTACACATTCGTCGTGCAACTATTGCACTCTGTTTGATCATGAAATGGAAGACTTTCCTACACTACTAGCTAGGATACGTGACAAATGGGTGCTACCAGCTCCCTCAACTCAAAACCTGTAGATGATGAGGTCAGAACCATGCTAAGAGGATCTGAACTTGAATATAGTGCTCTGGAGTGGAATCACAATAGGAGATGACAAGGGAAAATAGCTAGAAGATAGTGCATGGGTTCGCAAAGCTCCAGCAAAGGAGGCTAAGTTCGATTTGGAGTGTGCACATGAAACCTTCATGCAAGCGAAGAAGAGCTTCGCTAAGGCCTCCACCTCAGGAAGAAAGGATAAGGCAGATCATGAGATGGATCCTTCTATGCTTGCAACCTTCTTGGAGACCTGCATGAAGCTACTACGTGATAGAAAGGCTATGAAGGGGTTGTATGATCTCATAAATAGATGTGTCAAAAAAACTCTAGCTGAGCTGCACATAGTATGAAATCTTGGTAAGCATAAAATAGGGACAAGGAGGGAAATGAAACTAAACGTGGAGATATGAGAGTATGAGATGGATCAGGTTATCTTGGACCTAGTGTTAGATTTGAACCCCCTACCAAAACATACTTGGGAGCGGATGGGGAGACCTAGGCTTCAATCATATCTAATTCAGCTGAGGATGGTGGATCAGCAAAAGATCATCCCCATGGGGATGGTTGCGGGGGGTGACTGCAGATATTGAGGGTGCGAGTGTTGGCTGACTTTGAAGTAATGGAAATTGTGGATGACAACAATCCCTGCCCTGTGCCACTTGGAATTGATTGGGCTACTGATATGAATGGGGTAATCAACCTAAAGAAATGAAATATGATATTTCAGAAGAAATTTCTCCGTGTAATAGTACCCTTATAACCCATTAAAGGATCGCTCTATACTAAACTAGTCCATGAATATGAGAGAGATGATGATTTGTACTGTATCTATAAGATAACATCTCGAGACCGAGATTGGGTGGATCCCACCATGGATGGAAAAATTACATGGGACCACAAGAGTTTTTACACCTCAGACTTCGATGAAGAATTAGAGCGCTAGCAGAATCATTTACACGAAGTAACCACACTGAGTTGTAACATGATGACCTAGTCACTACACTGCGTGTCAGCAGAGGTAAGAAATCTACCTACTTATGATGGCCTGAATGATGTAGATATCTTTCTAGATGCATTTGAGAGGGAGGTACCAAAAATGTAGCACTTCCAGGCATTGGACTTGGCACTTATGCCCGCAAGATGGTGGGGTTCACACAAGGGAAGCTTTGATGATTGATGCGAGTGTAGGAGAATGATGAGGACACACTTTAGGAAGCCGAAGGTGTGAATGATAGACAAGTACGATGGGCAGGATGACCCACATGCGCACTTGGCCAAATGGGCTCAAGCTTATGGAGAGAAGCCCCAGCTTGAATGGGTGCACTTGCTCTGTCTCACCCTGGATGTCGTCCCGATGAACTGGTATGTAGAAAGAAAGCTCTACCATGGTACAAGTGAATGGGATATTCTGTGTGAAGGATTTATAATGATATTCAGTTTTGATGATGGGTTTGCCAATATTGATAAGGTGCTATAACAGGTGAATGCAACAATATTTAGGATACCACAGGATTCTTTAGACCTAATTAATCCTGAGTGGGCAACTCAACTGAGTCATGCACTAGAATTCTATAATGTAACCACTGAAGAAGAGGATGAGGATCCACGAAAGATTAACATCGTGAAAATAGAAGGCCACTGTGAGGTCGAAGGACCATAGGTTAAGAATCTTGATATAACCGCGTAGTTGAAAACGAAACAGGTAAACATTGGTACAAAGGTAGAGCCCAAATTTGCGAAGATTGGAGAGTACTGGGAGGACGCGACAATGGATAAGTTCAAGTATGGGGTTTATGCAGTGCATTATATTAGATATCATTTTGGGATTCAACTGCGTTAAGTAAGTCATTCATGTATGACCATTTCCATGAGAGGTAGTCGTAACTGACTAATTTCTCATGATTTTTGAATAGTTGCATCGGGTGAGCTCACAGGGGTGAAGAAGTGGGATTGAAACTAGTGAAATGTGGAGAACGAATCACATAGCATCAATCATCACTTCCGGGGCTTGCACCCGGTAACCAGGACTTCCCAGAAGGTCACCCATCCCAGAACTCCTCTGGCTCAAGCGCGCTTAACTGTGGAGTTTTTCCCCACAATCAAGCCCACTTAGCTTGCTACCCCATTTGCAAAACCTTAGCAAGTAGTGTGCCTCATGAACCATTCAAGTAGAGATCCCTTGACTCTTTTGAATTTAAGTATGGGGGATTACGCAGTGCATTATATTAGATATCATTTTTGGGATTCAACTGCGTTAAGTAAGTCATTCACGTATGACCATTTCCATGAGAGGTAGTCGTAACTGACAAATTTCTCATGATTTTTGAATAGTTCACTTAGCACTCATTGCATCGGGTGATGCTCACAGGGGTGAAGAAGTGGGATTGAAACTAGTGAAAGGTGGAGAACGAATCACATAGCATCAATCATCACTTCCGGGGCTTGCACCCGGTAACCAGGACTTCCCAGGAGGTCACCCATCCCAGAACTCCTCTGGCTCAAGCGCCCTTAACTGTGGAGTTTTTCCACAATCAAGCCCACTTAGCTTGCTACCCCATTTGCAAAACCTTAGCAAGTATTGTCCTCATGAACCATTCAAGTAGAGATCCCTTGACTCTTTTTGAATTTAAGTATGGGGGATTACGCAGTGCATTATATTAGATATCATTTTGGGATTCAACTGCGTTATAAGTCATTCAAACGTATGACCATTTCCATGAGAGGTAGTCGTAACTGACTAATTTCTCATGATTTTTGAATAGCTCACTTAGCACTCATTGCATCGGGTGATGCTCACAGGGGTGAAGAAGTGGGATTGAAACTAGCAAAATGTGGAGAACGAATCACATAGCATCAATCATCACTTTCGGGGCTTGCACCCGGTAACCAGGACTTAAATCCACAGATGATGTTGCAAACCTTTAAGAAATGGGTGATAGATTTTTTGCGACCCATTCAGCCACAAGAAAAGATGGGAGCAAGGTACATTATCACCACGATGGATTATTTAGCTCGATGGGCAGAAGCATAGCCTGTGAAGGATTACACAAGCACTACTACTGCAAAGTTCCTCTTTGAGCATGTACTGACACGATTTGGTTGTCTGAGGATCTTGATGAGTGATTGTAGTACGCACTTTCTGAATGAGACGTTCAATGCGCTAATGGATGAATTTCAAGTATATCACTAGAAGAGCACACCTTATCACCCGTAGGCTAATGGGATGGTGGAAGCATTCAATAAAGTGTTGCGGAATGCATTGACCAAGGTTTGTAAAGCTCAATGAAGTGATTGGGACCTACGCATACTTGCAATACTATGGGCTTATCGGACGACATGCAAGAAGTTGACTGGAAAAACTCCCTTTAGGCTGGTCTATGGCGTTGAAGCGATAATGCCTATGGAATATATTATGCCTAGTCTACACATAGAAAAACTCAGAGGTATGATAGATCGTGGAGCCCTAGAGGAAAGGTTCACATAGCTAGATGAGTTTGAGGAAGAGAGATTTCTAGTCGGATTTCACCAACAAGTCCAAAAGTAGTGCAAAAAAGCATGGCATGATTGGCACATTAAGTTGTGCACCTTTAAGGTAAATGACCTGGTTTTGTTATATTATAGTAAGTTTGAAAATTTCCAGGGAAGTTCAGGATGCCTTGGTTAGGGTGCTATGTCATTAAGGAAATTATAGATAGAGGAGCTGTACAACTAGTCAAATTGAATGGAGATCCCTTCCCAGGAAAGGTGAATGGCAGTGGATTGAAGCCATACACAGGTGGTCCAACCATGTGACTAGATGAAGGTAGCACAATCTTAGCACTCTGGGTAATTGAAAGGAGGCAGAGATTATAAAATACACTACCCAGGTTAGGGAGCTGCGCAATTGGAGGATTGTGCAAAGCGAGGAGGTGTTACAAGGTTCATGGTAGCGTGAAGTGATTTGCGCTACCCAGGGAGAAATCACGCATGTCGGCTAGGAAGTGACACTTAAAGTCACTATTCATGATTTGATAGTAGAAATGTAGCAAAATGGAGTGGACAACTGGTATTTAAGACAAAATTTATGGCTCAGATCCTTGAAAATTTGTTGCCAATCTCGCATTAGTGAACTGAATTTGGGGGCAATGAACGGATTTGAATTCAAAATTCCCTATCAATTAGAAGTGGTTGTCTAGGAAAAAACACTTGGCATTTTGATAGTTGAGTTGTTGAGCTTTCAGGCACATATGAATCGTGAGCACTATGAACGTATAATAGCCAGTAAAGTACCTGAGACTTTGCCAAAGGAGACATAGGAGTTCTTACAGAAAATCATGTTGGTGCCCACAAAAGCTATAGATACCGAAGGAGAGGAGTTAGTACCGAAAGCTGAGATGGAGGTAGAAGTAGTTGGTCTAGAGGTCACCGTAGTTCTAGCCAAAGTCCACAAATCACCAAGGATTTCACGACCAAATCTGACCGCCACCAAGGAGCAGCAAAGGATAAAAAGTGAAAGAAGCCTGCCATACCAGTGTGTGTGCTGCCAAAGAGAAACCGCCCAAACCCACTACATAGGAGAAAGGCAAGGCCATAAATTTGGAGTCAGAGGAAGCAGAAATTGAAGACATCACGATGGATGATGAGGATGTGGGAGTCGAAGTAGAGGAGGTTCAAATTCAGGGTGCAGACACTATTACTCATTGCTGGAGTATGTCCCTTAGTGGAAGCCCAAGACCATGGTGCTGAAGGACATAGATGAGAGTAATATGCCCCTAAAAACCCCTCTGCTACTGGACAAAATTATTTTTGATGGACTGCACTTGGCATGAGTGCCACTACTGAAACTTGAAGATTGGGACTTGGCTGATCACGAGAAGTTCTCGCACCTCGCGACTGAGTAATTGATGTGCTGCATCATTCATATCAATAATAGAATGACCACATTGGAGCAATGGGGGTGGCTAAAGGGAGTAGAAAAGGCAAGGTTTCTCAACCTGCTCTAGGTGCCAGATTATAATGCACCCCAGTGACAGTTTTAGTCATCAAGTAGCTACTGTACTTGGGGCACGATGGGTGTCCGTGGTTGGAGGAGCTGATACCCATCACAGATAGAGTGATTCATTGGATAATGCACTTGTTGTATATAAGAGAGAATCCATCCATGATATTTAGTGGAAAAGGTGGTGAGTCGACTGTCACAGAATCCATGAAATAAAAATTTAAACTGGTGAAGAAGTCACGTGGGTATGCTATATCCATCATTTGTGACCCTGCTATGAGGGTAGCCACATGGATCCTCATAGGGAAAGTGATGAGGAAGTGTCACACAGATGAGGTGTCAGTTTTTATCATCGTGCTAGCAACACAGTGCACTGAAGGGGTCCAGTTCAACTAGTCGGACTACCTTCACGAAGAGTTCCCCGCGAACTACTGTGAAGCACAGGAGCTCATCAACACATCCCACTACGTGTGGTTCTTGTTTTCAATTGTGCTCATAGTGTGGGAGCTGCCAGAGGATAGTCAGTTCCCTTCAGTCACGCAAAACCTCCTAGAAGTAGCGAAGTACACTTTGCTATGGATGACCAAGGATGCGCAGCGAGTGAGGGATAGCAAGATGTTCTGGATCTTGATGGAGACGAACATCCGGATGGCCATCAACCGCAAACCGTGAGTGTCGCTTATGGTGTATGTCATCCTGCAGCGCTATGCTGAATTTAAGGTAGACTTCCATCGAGTATCCATTAGGGCGTGGAAGGACCCTATGCAAAAATGGTACTACTTGCCATATGTGGCAACAGATGATGCCATTGATCCAGTGCTTGATCAATGACCAACAGAGTGGCAAACTACCACAGACTTGGCAGTGGGTGGGAGCAAGTCCATCGCGCAGAAGAAAAGGGAGGAGGCGAAGGTTAAGATGACCCAGCTAGCCAGAAAGA
Organism: Pinus taeda; assembly: GCA_000404065.3. NCBI lineage: Eukaryota > Viridiplantae > Streptophyta > Pinopsida > Pinales > Pinaceae > Pinus > Pinus taeda. The sequence continues at coordinate 339,828 of APFE030133306.1, forward strand.
GGAAAATGGAGGCCATTGATAAGGCCCAGGTGGAGCATGAGACCGCGCAGTAGACATGGAAGCAGACAGGTGGAACAAAGTGGGCCTTTGACAAAGGCGTGAGGTCACCTTCACGTGAGCTAGAAGAGGGAACTGGACAACATAGTGCAGACTCTCAAGAGATGTTTGCCCACATCAAGTGCCCAAGGGAGCTGGAGAAGGGAGGGCCAAGAAAGAAATCAAAAGTGACCAAGACATCACTAGACACTATCACATTAACAGAGGGCAACTTGCATGATATCAGTGACATAGTGTGGAATGTCACTATGTAGGCCCTATAATAATTTCAACAACAACAACATATCATCATAGGGGCTATCTAGACAGTGTTGTAGGAGTTACAGACCCATGCGTCACAGGCTGGCATGGTATCTATGAGCTTTGACATCGACACTTCACAAGTTGTTGATATGTTGTGCATGAAGGCCTCCAGTGTGATAGTGCTGCCTAACGGAGCACTAACCATAGAGAATGAGGCTCACGGGATAATTATCAGCACCCTAAAGGGAGTAGCGTTGAACGTGGCAGTGCTCCTACATGAAGTGCTCCACCTCTTGTAGGATGGAGTCATTGCAGAGCTGAGGGACTCGTGAGCACCACACCCTCTAGGCGATTAGTGAATAGGGGATCAACAATGAGAAGATTGCCCTACAGAGAAATGTTGCCTTTGCCATGAGGCAACTAATCAGAGAAATCACATTATGCAGCTCATGGAGGAAGCATGTCGAATGGTCCTAAAGTTGATCATTCCGTAGGAGGAGCCAGTTGAGGTACACATCCATAAGTTGGCCACAGGGGTGCACAACACTCATACTCAAATGGTTTAGGTTCAGTTGCAGTTGAACCTACAAATTACAGTGTTACAGTTGAAGGCCCAACCTTCAACTCCACTAGAAGTGAAGGCACAGTGGGCGACCGCTATCACGGATGCAGTAAGGATGATGGACAGTGTAGTAGTAGACTGCACGCATTTGTTTGAACAGTCATTTGAGGTCCTGACTAGCTTGCAGGAGGACCCCAATGTATAGCAGCTAGAGAGGGAAGCATGCGAGCTACAACAAAGCTATGATGAGGTTAAGGGTACAACACAAACCGTCACACTGACTCAAAGACTAGCCAAGCTGCAGGAGGCCAAGTAGCTAAAGGAATAGGTGGATGCAGCGCTGCACAAGGAAGTAGTCTTGAAGGAAAGATTGAAGCCCTGGCTAGATGAGGCTTACACAATGATAGTATCTACCAAAGAAAATCTTGTGACTCTGTAAGTGACGCAACAAAAACTTCATGCCGACAGTGCAGGAGCAGTGACTGAGTAGATAGTGAAAGATGCAAAGCAGGTGACCGCACAGTGCATGACTAAGGTTGCGGTCATACTAGTCAAGTTGGAAGGGCTTCGTGCAAAGGTCTCTGCACCTACCAAGTGACTTGAGGGTAAGTCACAATGTTTGTGTTTAGGGCTTGTTGCAAGCGAGATCCCCCAAGGACAGTTTTGGGGCTAAAAGTCCATGTTTTGGTCAAATTTTGTAATAAAATTGTAAAGACTCCCCATTTTGTGGTCGCAGAGTACGAAGGTGTCATAAGTCATAAAGGGTTGTCTATCCTTAGTTTTGTAAAGTAAATTCGGCCGTAAGAGATCTACCCATGGTCTACGGACCATGAGATTCTATAAAAAGAGCTAAGATCTAGGTAGTTTGAAGGTCATGTCAGGTAAGAGAGTCGTAGCTCTGAAGTAAGAAGTCTAATTTTGGGTTGTAGCATAGGTAAAGGCTCAGTAGCTGAGTGTACACAGGCCTAGTTTGGAAGTTTGCAACTGAGTGTGCGGATCCCTGCAGCTGTGTGCACAAGGTGGATAGAGTTGTTGGAAGTACTAAGAGGGGGTTGAATCACTATTTCTTTTC
>APFE030133306.1:347175-368555 GCA_000404065.3 Pinus taeda
ACCAAACCAATCGCAAAACTGCAGAATACGTTTTATGGTATGGCAGTCAATCTTCTCGAATGCTGTGTTCAGTGCATTATGATCGATAGGGCGGTAGACATGGCTTCGTAAGGATAAAGGATGCAGCTTATTGTGGTCTCCCAAAATATACTCGACGGTATGTGGAAGCACAAGTCCATACTGGCACTTGTCGTCTCAGAGTGGAGGAATCACCCAACCAACAATGAAAACAACAGTTACTAGGTTTTACGACGCCGGAATACGTCTCTAGCCTAGACCTCTAGATGTTGTGCGTTAGGTTCCAAAGAATTTTTAGATTCATTAAATTTATTTTATAGTTGATCTTGTTTAAAAATTTGCCTTTCAAGTTCACCACATGATGTGTATACAATTCCTAAAATGCAGTCTACGATGATAAACAAATGTTTAATCTTCTTTTGGCAATGAAAATCCTATCTACTAGGGAAAGAAAGTTGAGAGTCTTTCAACAAAGAGCACAAAGCACACACTAAATGCACTATCCTAAATCAAACCAAGCAGTCTAAATGCAAATGCACATGCATGTATTTATTTTCAGCCTTCTTAATGTATGAATGACGATAAGAAAGCTAAGTGAAAATCTGAATTATTTTCAAAGCGATAATACTCAACAAATTTCTTTTCAAAATGAAGTGAAGGTAAGGGAGACACTTTACTATTTCGAAATGAAAATTGTTTTTCGACACTTTAAAAACTACTAATTCAAATAATATACAAGAGTAACGGTATAATCGGCTATCAAGAACAATGGGATTGTCTTCTATGACTGAAAAAGATAGTTATGACACTTTCAAATTAAGAAACGACAGTTTGACTATGCTACTTCTTTGCAAAAGAGAGCTGAAAATGGCACATAATACATAAAAACACTTAGAGTTCTTCGCACAATAGAGGCAGAATGATGTAAGAGAAGGGGGTTTTCACATAGATACACTGACCACAGATAGCAAAACTCCTGAATAGAATTCAAAATAGTGAGGGAAAACCAAAGTTTGAAGGTAAAGTTAACCTTCCCTAACCATCGCACCTGTCACACAAGGAAATCAGTATGCAGTGCACCTACTGCACACAGGAAGTGCGATGCATACATACTGCCTTGAAGGGAGGGTGCGATGGTACCAGTGTGAGACTTTTAACGAGTTTTTGCTCACAATTGCAATTCAGTTCCAGGATTTAGGCCAAGTAAGTGATGTTCAGTAAATGTAAATCACAGGGGTTGATCTAAGGAGGTTACTAGAGCCACCACTTAGGGCAATTAGAACGTTTACAGATCTATTGTTTAATTCATAAACAAAACCCAGAGATAGACTAAAGCAGTATTGATCTACTTTACATTTGTATAACAAATGCAGTTCGAAGGCTAGCTGGCTTGACTTCAGGCTCCGTCTGTAAGTTTATAAAACAAACAAAGATAGACTAACAAACAATCTATTCATTCCCCAGCGGATTCGCCATTTTTTTACTGGGAATAGTGTCCACTCGGAGCTGCTATTCCCACTAAGACTGGTAGCTATCTTAGAAACAAACAAGTAAAGTCTACTTTTGTTTTCCTTTATGAAAATAGATAAGAGTGGAACAAAGGACACCAACCTTATTCTTGCGCTTGGTTTCCTTGCTTGATTCCTCTCCTTCCTGATAGATATTTGTCACTTCTTCTTCGTCTACCCAGCTTCAAGGAGCACCTGTAGAATCAAAGCAACATACAACTATCGAAGAACAGAGATCTATATTCATAAATAACACAGGACTAGATATGTGTTAACCATACAAATGCATATATAATCAAACGTACAAGAATGTGGAGGAAAACTTGAATCGATTTATTAAGATCAAGAATATCAAGAGGATTACAACCATATGTTCTGACCCAGCATCATCCTCCAGTAAGAAAGCCCTTCTTCACCTCAAGTAAAGCTTAGATCACCCAACACTATGAAGTTACACTAGAAAACCAATAACACTTCTCTACAAGATACAAGATTCCAGCCTTTGGATCTCTGTGATAAGGGATTCATATATAGATGATTGTAGGGGGGTGATTCATCTTCTGGGGTCTTGATTAGTGTCCTCTCTCTGATAGTTCTTGATTCCACTTGGAGAATGATGACCTCTTACTCATCCCTAGTCGAAAACAGAGAGGCAAGTGTCAGAGGGGAAGCTTCTAGAAGATTCCATGATCTTCCACCTCGCAAATTGTCCCTGCCATTTGTCCATTCCCAATCATTTCACCCTACAGAGGGGCCATTCAGTATGCATCGCACCCTTTACACTGGGAAGGTGATATGCATCGCACCCTCTACACTGGTTATTCAGTATGGTCCAGTTTTGACCATTTATGAGCAGGTTTTAGTGGAGAACTTCTGGGAGATGATGTAATCAGCTGACCTTGTTCCTTTAGGCAGTGAAGCAACACTTTTAGGGACTTAGGAGCCCTTAGTTTATCGAAATTTATGATTTGGGTTAAAGTGCCCAAGATTGTCTATAACAAGTTGTACTTGGGTAAGGCTCATTTCCCTCTCCTAGGGTTTTGAAGGTAATTTCTCTTGGATGGTCAAATCATCAACAAAACTTGTATCCTGATGCTCATACATCTTCCCCTATCCTTAATGTACCTTATTAAACACTTCCCATCATTGATATCCCTCAAATTTATCATTTTCCCACAAACCCTAGATTATTGCTACAATTCGATAATTTTCTAGGCTAGGCCTGTGTTTTTCCCTTTTGGACCCCTTCCCCTCACTAAAAATTTGAAATTCCACTTTCCCCTACTTCCTAACATCCCTACCGCTTCTCAAAAATATTTTCAACAATTTAGAAGGCCTTTATCCTCTTCATTTCCCTTCATTTCTACAAATCCCCTGTTCCGCACATCGGGCTAGGTTTTATTCAAAAGATATTTTTGAGAAATAGAAGATGCATTTGACAAAAGTAAGAGAGTTTTTTGTCCACCATTATTCCAGCAATAAAAACCCTTTTTTTTTTTACACAGGTTTCATGGTTTGGGAGGAATGTTGAAAATATTGTTGCCTCAGGAGGGTTGTTGCACCTCTAGAGTGACCTTGGTAAAATCAAGATTTCTCCTAGCATGGTTGGCAAAATGACTTGATTGATTATTCAAATGAAAACTATACACAAATATATTTCCCATTAGCTATCATCAGCTCAATTTGGAGTTGAGGAAGACCTTAAAAAGTTGACTACAATAGCACTCTGCATTTAGGCAGACTCATTTTGCACATTTTGACCAGTCCTTGGAGATTTGACTTTTAATAGGGAAAATGAACTCCAAATTGAAAAATTCAAGATGTTCTGGAAAATATACTCAACAAGATTTATAACAAACTATTCTGCACCCAATTGGGACACCAGGAAGGCTTCCAAAAATAGTTTTGAAAGCGGAGCTGCGCATAGAATCAGTGGCGCTACGCATAGAAATTTTCAACACAGGAAATTCCAATAGGTGCGCCATGCCACTAACAGTAATGGATTACATATTCAGATTCATCATGATGAGGACATATATCCCTAAAAGTTTCAACAAATTCTGAGAAAATCTTGGTCACCTAAAGGTCAAAAAACCATTAAAAAATGAACTCTTTGCCACTTTTTGGACACACAGGAAGCAGTCTTCAGAGATTCCACTTTTGAGGAGAAACTGACCTCCAAATAAAAAAATTCAAGATGTTCCAAAAAATATACAGGAATACCTTCCCAACAAGCCATCTTGGGCTCAATTTGGTCAAGGGGAAGGCCTCCAAAACTGGGTCTGAAGTGGCTTTGCACATAGGATGAATTTTGCTAGTTTTGCTCAAAAATCCAGTTTTCACCTAGTTATTTCATAAATTGACTTTTATTCTCATTGTGGATGAATTTATGAATGTAAATGATGCTATGGTATGTAAATGTAATTTTAAAATGAATCTAGAGGGTAGATACATCATTTTGAGGTGGTTTGGGGGTAAATGAATCAGTTTCTTTGGTTTTAGAGGCAAGTTGTTCCACTGCCTATATTCCTATTCTTAGTTTAGATATGGTTGAAACTACCCCTCTTCTTATGGATTCAACCCCTAATGTCTAGCATAGGTGGTTTGATGCTATATTATGTACTTTCTTATTCATTTGTAAAGGTTTGACTCTTGTGGATGCTTTGAGCTTCATTGTACATCACTACAGTAGTTTGGCAAGGAAATAAACCAGGATTTGCAGCTATTTTTGTGGGATTCTTGTGGTAATGTGCTTTTGCATTATTTCTCCTTCTGTCATTATTTTTTCTCATGTGTATATGTGCCAAAATATATTTCATTCTTCTTAACTAAATGAAATCAAGATAGATAGGTAGAATACATTCGTAACATTGCTCTGCCTTGGGAATATATTTAGTTTTTGAGGTTTTCAGCTATCTAAAGAGGACTCATGATCCTTGCATTCCCTCCTCAGCTCCTCACTAGTCTTAGACCTACCATCTCACTCAATTCCAAGTGCTGAAACACCTACCTACCTCGCCCTACAAAACACCCTGCATTCTTGACTTCATTTCCCGAACCGAAGCTGCCTGCTCCATTTGATCTAGCAACAAAACCTTCAAAATCAACGAGAAACCCTAGAGCTACTATACCTACCCTAAAATCCATATTTGATTCAGTCATCCCAGCTGAGATTGACAAGGAGAGAGCCTTCTCCCTACCTGGTAGAGCTAGCTACTAGGTTAAGCATGGTTTGTGGTTATCCTAGGGTTGCCTCCCTTTAGCCTGAGGTCGATCTAGGCTCTAACATAGTAGCAACCATACTGGGGAATCGTAGTTTTATGTTCCTCAACAAAATGTATCAAGTTCAGATCTGATTGTTGATGGTGGACAATGATTAGACACTGGAAGGCTAAAATTATTCACCAGGTAACTCCAAATTAGTTTCGAGATCAGATCCAAGTACTCCATTGGAGGATGAACCTGACCAGCAGAAACATGAAAGGACAATATGGGAATATTAGGTATTTAAGTTGGAATTTCTTCCAAGACATTATGTTCTTTCTTATAAATTATTTCTTCTCTTTTCCCGAGAATGTCAAGAAGGCTTTACAAAGTATATTGTATTTGTGAAAAGATCCTAGACCTGCATTTGATTCTTTCCCTTTGAAGATTGTGAATATAAAATGTTCGCATGCCTTTGATCTTGATCAAGACCCTTCTTCTAAATCTTATGATGACCGTATTCAAACTGATGAGCCTAAAGAGACCAAGATTGATTCTAAACCTCCTGCACATATTCCTATACCTTGTAAATTGCAGATAGATACAAGCTTATGATTTTACCTCCTATATCCCATGCTTCTCCTAAAAATCATTACCTATATCTACCAAGATTTTATGGTGAATGTGAAAATATCACGGCTGAGAGACATGTATTGAATTTTGAGTCTTTTCTTGACCTTTTTGAAGTTGACGAAGAGGATGTCAGTATTAGGATTTTTTCTCTTTCTTTGCAAGGAAAAGTCAAGAGTTGGTTCAAAACCCTAACTGATGCAAGAATATCAGATTTCTAGTAGTTCTTCAAAGTTTTCCTCGACAAGTGGGTGGTCAGACAAAACCCTTTCTTGATTCTAGAAGAGTATAACCAGCTGAAAAGACTACTAGAAGAGACAGTGCAACCGTTTTCTACCAGGTTTAACCAAGTCTATTTTTCGATGCTAGTCAATATAAGACCTCCTCCTGGATCTGCTCTCTTGCACTACCCAAAAGCCTTTGATTCGGAAATGGAGTTTCAGCTGAGGGAAAGGAACCATGCAACACTTAAAGAGATGAAAAACAGTGCAGTAGATGTAGAGGCTAATCTGTTGATTAGAAGGGAAAAGTTGAAGGAAGAAGAGATGAAGAGCATAGATCCAGAGGAATAAACATCTTTAGAGGTAAAGACCGACATTTTGGTAAGTGCAGTGGAAAAGATGATGCAAAAGATAACCGCAAGGAATGAGTATGATGTTCAAGACCATGGCTCGCTGATTGAAGAAGAACAAGTGGATGATCCAAAACATTTTCTTTCCTATCCCAGTTGTCAGAGATCTGATAATGATTGTTTTATAGATCATCTTGGTGAAAAGAGATCTGTTGATATGACATGTATGCTTGATGATGTGTTTTATACTAATGATTACCCTAAGTTTGATCAGTATGATGATGATTATGTTCTCAAAATAGAAGCTAGTCCTGTAGACAAATCAGCTGTTGGTTGGTAGAAGGAGGAAGTTCACTTTCATCTTGAATACAGTGATTAGCCATCGCATGTTAGTTATGGAAGTGAGGACGAAAGTGCAAAAAATTTTGAAGTAAGTGAAGGATCTTTGCCTTTTTTTTTTACTTCGTTTCAGTTCATCAGAGACAACTTTCATGCAATCAGAAATCAATCGTCTATAAGTTTTGATCTGGACCACCTTGAGGGCAATGAAATCCTTGTTCAAGATTTTTCATATCTAGATTTGCAGCCCCCGAATGCCATTGATTGTCAAGTTGCAGATCAGGACTTGGAAGCTAGAACATATGATCAAATGATGAAAGATGATTCCATACCATTCTATTTTGAATCATTTCAGTTTCTGAAAGGAAATTTGCATAGCATACATTCAAGTGAGCAACCTATAGAAAATCAAGCAATCTCATTAGAACCAACAAAAAATGGGTTGCAGCAGTTTTTTCAAGTTTTTCACGATCCAATAGCTGATGTGTTGGATGATGTCTACAGTCAAAGTCCTTCTCCATTAGCTAAGTGTGAGCTTGAAAAAATTATTGATACAAACTTGATCCAGCATCCAGTTTCTTTGTCATTATCAACAAGAGTCTCGTCACAAAGCTCAGATGAAAGTTGGCATTCATGGTATGAGGAGAAGAAAAGTAATCCATTGGATGAGCTAAGTCCCAGTGCACATGAATTTCAAGATCCTTAAGTAGTCTTTTTGGAGCTGGATAGAAAATCCATATTATTCAACAGAGTTGTTTACAATTTTTCATGGGAGTTGCCTTTCAGTCATTTGCTCTTGTTTTTCATAAGCAAGCACTTGTAGAGAATGCAAACAATAGCTAGAATGCTTACTTGGTTGCATTGGTTATTTTCACTTCACTTGATCAGGTGATGAATGGAACAGTTAGAGTAGGTTTTATTGAAGAAGCTCCAATTTGAGTATATTTTCCAGTTTGGAGTTGTGTTTTAGTATCAATTTAGTTTTTACTTGAGTTTCAAGTTACCTTGTGTCTTTGAGTCATCGGTATTTAGTCATGTAATTTCAGCTTGAGTTTTTGACTCCATGCCCAATGGATAAGGCTACTAGGTCTACGGTGTTCTTGGAACCTCTAAGGAGCTACCATCCCCAATGGAGCCAATGTTAGTGTCAGCCTTTGAAAGCCTTCCACCAGTGATCAAACATGCTCTTACAAAGTGGTCTAGGATATCAAAGTCGGATTCTGTTATTTTAGTGAGTCTTCAAGTAAAATTTGGTCACTAGGTATTAGGTCTAGGATTGTTTTCACTCCTTTCAAAATTTTCCAAATGTCAATCCATGTCACCATTCAACTGAGTGTACCATCATTCATAGAGTTTTCATCATCATTTCAAGTTCCAATGGGTCATTTTATACCTGGTTCGTGCTTCAGTTGTACTTGGGTAAGGCTCATTTCCCTCTCCTAGGGTTTGAAGGTAATTTCTCTTGGATGGTAAAATCATCAACAAAAATTGTATCCTGATGCTAATACACCTACCCCTATCCTTAATGTACCTTATTAAACACTTCTCATCACTAATATCCCTCAAATTCATCATTTTCCCACAAACCCTAGATTATTGCTACAATTCGACAATTTTCTAGGCTAGGCCTGTGTTTTCCCTTTTGGGCCCATTCCCCTCACTCAACATTTGAAATTCCACTTTCCCCTACTACCTAACATCCCTACCTATTCTCCAAAATTTTCTCAAGAATTTAGAAGCCCTTTATCCCCTTCATTTCCCTTCACTTCTACAAATTCCCTGTTCCACACATCGGGATAGGTTTTATTCAAAAGATGTTTTTGAGAAATAGAATATGAATTTGACAAACGTGAGAGAGATTTTTGTCCATCATTTTCCCCAGAAGAAAAAAATCTTTCATGTTTTACACAGGTTTCATGGTTTGGGAGAAATGTCAAAAAATATAGTTGCCTCAGGAGGGTTGTTGCACCTCTAGAGTGACCTTGGTAAAATTAAGATTTATTCTAGCCTGGTTTGCCAAATGACTTTCTTGATGCATCAAATGATAACTAGACACAAATCTCTTTCCAATGAGATATCATGAGCTTAATGTGGAGTTGAGGAAGATCTTCAAAAGTTGACTTCAACAACACTTTGCATTTAGGCAACCTCATTTTGCACATTTTGGCTAGTTTTGGGAGATTTGACTTTTGACAGGGAAAATAAACTCCAAATTGAAAAATTGAAGATGTTCTAGAAATTAGACTCGATAGGCTTTCCAACATACTATCCTACACCCAATTTGGACTTTGGGAAGGCTTCCAAAACTGGGTCGGAAAGTTGCACTGTGCATAGAGTTAGTGGCGCTGCGCATAGAAATTTTCAACACAGGAAATTCCAATAGGTGCGCAGCACAACCGTCGCTGCGCTTTTGACTGGGACACGTTTTAGAGAAATGGATTACATATTCAGATTCATCATGATTAGGACATCAATTCAGGAAAGTTTCAGCAAATTTGGAGAAAATCTTCGTCAACTAAAGGCAAAAAACCATCAAACAATGACCTCTCTGCCACTTTTTGGACACACAGTAACCAGTCTTGGGTGATTCCACTTTTGAGGGGGAAAATGACCTCCAAATGCAAAAATTCAAGATGTTCCAGAAACTAGATAGGACAACCTTTCCAACAAGTTATCTTGGGCTCAATTTTGTCAAGGGTAAGTCCTCCAAAACGGGATCTGAAGTGGCGCTGCACATAGGAATAATGGTGCTACGCATTGGATGAATTTTGCTAGTTTTGCTCAAAAATCCAGTTTTCACCTAATTATTTCACAAATTGACTTTTACTCTCATTATGGATGAACTTATGAATGTAAATGATGCTATGCTATGTAAATGTAATTGTAAAATGACTCTAGAGGGTAGATACATTTTTTTGAGGTGGTTTGGGGGTAAACGAATCAATTTCCTTGGTTTTAGAGGCAATTTGTTCCACTGCCTATATTCCTATTCTTAGTTTAGATATGGTTGAGACCACCCCTCTTCTGATGGATTCAGCCATCGATGGCTAGCATAGGTGGTTTGATTCCTATATTATGTACTTTCTTAGTCATTTGCAAAGGTTGTACTCTTGTGGATGCTCTGAGCTTCATTGTACATCACTACAGCAATTTGGCAAGGAAATAAACCAGGATTTGCAACAATTTTTTTGGGATTCTTGTGGTAATGTGTTTTTGCATTGTTTCTCCTTCTATCATTAGTTTTTCTCATGTGTATATGTGCCAAAATCTATTTCATTCTTCTTAACTAAATGAAATCAAGATAGATAGGTAGAATACATTCGTAACAGTGCTCTGCCTTAGGAATACATTTAGCTTTTGATGTTTTCAGTTGTCTAAAGAGGACTCATGATCCTTGCATGCCCTCCTCAGTTCCTCACCAGTCTTAGACCTGCCATCTCACTCAATTCAAAGTGTTGAAACACCTACCTATCTCGCCCTAGAGAACACCCTGTATTCCTAACTTCATTTCCCGGAGCCAAGCTGCCTGCCCCATTTGATCCAGCAACAAAACCTTCAAAATCAACTAGAAACCCTAGAGCTACTATACCTACCATAAATCCCATATTTGATTCAGTCATCTCAACTGAGATTGACAAGGAGAGAGCCCTCTCCCGACCTGGTAGGGCTAGCTACTGTTGGATACCTATACCAATAGGTTTCATATTTCATGATTGGCAAATTCAAATGCCAAATAAGCTCTGCTTTGTTGATACAAAGATCCCATATTTCCAAGACAAGGAAAGGTGTGTACATGCCTTCATGTTTACTAAATTTTTATGGATGGTCCAACAGTCTAATCTGGATCATGCCATGTTTCAATTTTCTGTTGTAGAATAGAGAAAGAAGTCTGTCCAAACTGTTAAATCTTGGCAGACCAACAGTTAAGTAGAGAAAACTAAGGCTCCCAACTGCTTAATCTGGGGCCTTGGAAGAAATAAGGTTAGTATTAGATAGGCAATCAAAAGAAAAAGCCAGTGGAAAAGAAAAAGCACATAAGGGTCTGCAAGTCCAAGTGCACCCTCCAAGAAGAAACAAAAAATGCTAGGCAAGTAGATGGGTAGGTAGATGGGGTTGCAGAAGTGGTGTTCCTTTCAGACTGAATCTTGCTGGTCAATACAAGGAAAGAAACACAATGGAGCATGTCTAACTTCCCTTTTTTCCTTGTTTTACACTCATTACTAACATCCCTTGACCATTTGTGTTTATGAAAGAAATTCAAGGTTTTATGTTGGTTCTTGTATCCTTTAAGAGCCACATTTCTTGTGCAAAATTCTTTTCATTTTTTATCTACTCCCTAAGCTAAGTTGTCTTCAAATAAAATTAGTGATATCACTCCTCATTCACCTTCTCCCTCCATATTAACCTTTAACTTCTATTTATCTAACTCCCTCTGTCACCCTTTCCCTACTATTATAACACCATGGTGTATAAACCCCAAACATTCTATGAATATCCCCCCTTGGCATTATAGCCATATGTTCACCACTAGGGAATCAAATTGACATCTGGTTAGTTTGAGAACCCAAGCCTAACCTCCTTTCATCCTTCAAAACTCATCTACCTAGTCAACCCTTCATTTTGCCTAAGAAACCTTGGAAAAAACCCATCTGCACCCTTTAACCCGCTCAAAAGGCAAAAATACCTTGAAAACCCACTTTTCCGCTTTATCCTAAGTTCGGGATTTATGTGCATTTTATACAAAAATACATTGAAAAACCATTGTTTTTTCCTTATCCTAAGTTGGTTAAACCGCGCGCGATTTTACAAAGAAATTTCATGAAAAAAACCCACATTTCCTAAGTTTTTGTGATATGCGCGCCTTTATAAAAACACATTAGGAACCATGCAATTCGCAAATATTCCTAAAGGTCCCACCGGGCACAAATCCCGTGAAAAATAAATTTTAAATGCCTGCCTGACGCTGTATCATCCGGACAGGTTATCGGCCCATCGACCGTCCAATCGAGCGCTTTTCATCCGACGGTTGACGTGGATATCGGACCGGCCCCGACGTCCAAAAGATATCGTCTGATATCTGTCAGAGGCTGACGTCAGGCCTCGGCCACGCATCGCCCCCATAGTGTATCGGAGCCCCCTCTGATAGATTCCCTTCCGTATCATAAGCGGTGCGATACGATACCGCTGTGGTTTCTGATTTTCCGCCAATCCGCCTGCTAGCGTCATCGCCACGTCACTGCCTGCATCATTGTTGTGTCTGCGCGCCCTGTCTGCCATTGCTCCACTTGTCCGCCACTTCACCACCCCCGTGGACCACTCATAAGCCCCCACGTCACCTGATGATGTCATGCTGACGTCATCCGACCTTGACCCACCCGATGACGTCATGCTGACGTCATTCGAAAAAGGCACGAATGTCCCAAAAATCCATATTTTTGCCAATTTTTTGCGTTTTTTGCACTGTTTGCAAAAATGTCTGTTGCACCTTCTGCATGCATTTTACGTCCAAATTTGCACCAACCTGCTCAAATCAACTTGGAGACCTTCGGCGCGCCAACCCACCTGCATTTGTGACCTGGACCATCAAGTTTACCAGGTATTTATCCCTGCAAATATTCTATGCGCCTGGTTTTGTCTGCAATAGCTGAGAATTCACTTAAGACAGTGAAAAACGCATAATTCACCGGCAAAATTCCCTGCACCCAGTTCCCATTGGAAATTGAACGGTCGAAATTCACTAGCTGAGCCTGTTTAAACAAAACTTTCACTAAAACCTGCATTCTGTTCGCGCAGTCGTGAACAGGAAACCAGAAACTTACACCTAATTATTATGAAAGGTCTGTTAAAGACAAGTATTTGCCTTCTCAAGTGACTGTGTGCAGTATTTCAATTGCTGCAAGTTCACCCTACCGTCCTCTATTTTCTCAATTCACCTTTTCTTCCAAGCAATACTCTTTTCTGTTACTCATCACAAGTAACACTAATTTGCATACAAAACAGAGTTCTTAAGTAACCATGGAGACTCCAGTAGCACCTGTGGCCCTCAATGTTGCCCCTTTGAATGCCCCTCAGAGAGAATTGGAGTGGCAGGATTTAGCAGACTTGGATTATCAAATCTCATAAGACTCCCTAACACACAACAAGTTCCACCTCCACCTGCTAAATGAATTAAAGGCCAAGCATGTAGATGGAACAGATATATTGGGCATTTGGGATTCCTTCCTCCCAATCTTCAAGCTTCCTCAAGTCAACCAATTCCCTGACCTAATTCACTTATGTGCTGTATGCTATGATCCCACTCAGAGAGTTGTGCTTGACCCTTCAGGCTCAGTTGTGTTCTACATCACCCCTGAGGCCATCAGAGAGATGCTGCATTTCAAGACTGAGAAGAAATTGGTCGCCTTATCTTTATTTGATCTGATAAACCAAGGAGCTAGAATGTTGACAGATTCTCAGATCACAAAGCTGAACCAACTGTTTACTAACTCTGATACTGTGCAACACCCTCCTATTTTTGCTGGTTACCTCAACCCATTGGGCAGAGACCTTGCAGATATGATCAGTCCCATCCTGGGCTATAAATCAGTTGAGTATATTGATGAAACTGTACTGGTAATGATGCTCATGTTTTCCCTTGGCAAAGCTCCAATCTGCTATGACTATGCCACCTACATATCAAACAAAATGCATGAGCAGTTGATGAACCTATCAAGAGAAAAGGTGTTCAGATACACCTCCTACATCTACCACTTAATTTTATACTATCAGCATGAGAAATTTTCCTTCATTGTGAAAAGAGTGGATGCACAAGGTAATCCAAGGTCGGTAGTGTACTGGAGCTCAATTTTTCACTGTAGAGCCTATTCTCCATACGCTTACTATGAGTTTATAGAGCTCTTCATCCACCCATCCATGTCTCTGTTCCTGAGCTCACCTCCTCCAAGATTGACAGATGAGATGCAGAGAATCCTTCAGTTGTCCAAAGTGTACAGCATTGGGGATTGGTATTTTTACCAAAACTACACCATTATGAGAATATATGGTTGTGAGTTACCCCCATACAGACTGCCCAAGTATGTGCCCATGAGATTATTTGCCCTTGAATAATTCAGGAAATTTGGGAATGCTGATATGAGAACTTCTCAGGCAAAGGAAAGAAGGCACAGCTGAAAGTGAAAAACCAATTGGGCCACCTTGTTTTAAACAAAAGGGAGGAAGGATGGAAAGAAGCTGACAGAATGCTAGAAAGCCTGGGCCTAAAGACCAGTTTCCTCTAGAAACCTTATGACCCCAATCACTACATAACATTAAGAAGGGTCAAATATAGGCTATCCAGTTATGACCATGTAAGGTTGCCTCACATTGAACAATATGCAAATCAATCAAAATGGAAGAGAAGCACACTAGAGGAACCTATTACACAAGAAGAGCGAAATGAGAGAGCAAGAAGAAATCTTCTTAAAATGGCTGACTTGGAACTTCCTACATAGTTATTCTCTCTACCAAGCCCTTAAGCATGAGCAGCTGCCTCATCCTCCACAGCACATCAAGAGGCAGTCAAAACTACAAATCAAGCCCCCAGCAAAGGCAAAGAAAAAGAGATGGAGCAAGCACAGGTTCAGCAACAACAACAGGGACATCAGCCAGAAAAGGAGCAGCCAGGGCAAGAAGAACAAACAGCAGAGGCCCCAATGGTCATAGAGCAGCAGCCAGTACAAATGGTGCCTCCTAGGCAAGAATCAAGAATTGATACTTCAGTCCTCCAAACCCCACAAAGAGAGGACATAAGCAGGAAAAGGGACAGAGAGACCCCCCTCACTACATCAACAACTCAAGGGGAGAAGAGGCAAAGGTTGAACCCTTTTTCGGAAGAAGAAATGCCAATAGGGCAAACTTCGGGTATGGGCCTGCCTAGCATGGAGGCCTCAACAAGTTCCTTCCAGCAAGAACAAGAGAGGGCAGCAGGAGGAGAAGTTAGCTCCTCAAGCCAACAGAGGGAAGGAGAAAAGAGCATCAAGCAGCAGTTCAAGGATATCAAGAAAAGAAATGAACCCCCAAGGCTGCAATTGTATAATCATTTATTGAAGATGGCTCCCACTAACTAGCAAAGACTCATGTCTGCCTATGATGTACATGAGGGCAAAATGATCATGAGCCATTTCACACCAACCATGCAGCAACCACAGTCAGCTACTGATTACATCAGGACCAACCTTGAGGTCCTGGCCAAGGACATCCACCCAATGGATCAGATTGAGTTACACAAACAAACGGGTGAGATGGTGTATGCCTCCTTGGCAGACAAGACATTGGTGAACTACAGGCTACAAAATAGCCTAAATAATATCACTGCACAACTTGAGTTGGAAAGGGCATCCTCTCAAGCAAAGGACAATAGGATCAAAGCTCTGGAGGACATCATAATAGAGCTTGGGCATGATCCTAAGGATGTCAAAGTAGTGCAGGAGCTGCTGAAGCTAAGGGATGCTGATATGGCAGCACTAAGGAAAATGATAAAAATCCCAGCAACTCTTCATCCTCAAACTGAAGAAGTTGCCCAGCTAAGACAAGACAAGGATGCAGCAGCTATGCTGGTAACACTATATAAACAGCTCATCTAGACAGAAGAGAAGTTGGAGGAATCAGAGGCTGCCCTTCAGGCAGCATTACAACAAAAGGAGGCAGGACAAACTTCACAACCTCCTCCAGAAACAATCAATCTGGAGGAAGCTCCTCAAACCACTGCTCCTCCCAGTTAGCAGACATAGCAAGCAGCACCCTACACCTCAGCACCAACAACAGAGCAGGCTGAAAGCCTTGATATGTAGAAGTTGAGAAATGAAATTCAGGCCTTGGAGGCCCAAATGTCAGAGTTGAATCAAGCCAAAGAAACTCTGGCTAAGATCAATGAAAAATATGACAAATCTAAGCAAAATGTGGCTGAGAGAGAAAGAGAGGTAAAGGCTCTCAAAAAGAGAATAAATGAGCTAGAAAAGGAGCTCACACTGGACAAGGTAACAGCTGAGCTCAAGAGAATCCTATGGGCCAATAGTGGCCAGTCCATCACAGACCAGTGGGAATACATTGAGGCCATTCATGAGCAAATGGGGCTCATTGGAAAAGCACACACGGAAATCCAAAGGGCAAGGGCATCTCTAGGCAGCATGCCTGAGGTTGCCACCAGAATGATAAATGTGCTTAACTATAGGACAAGCTCTCAGCTGATCAAAATGGGAATTGCCAACAGGACTGAGACCATTTCAATGGTCAAAAGGGTCCTGACACTAAGAAACCTGGTGCAGACCTTAGAGAGAAGAAGCCAGGATATGCAGGCAGACATTAATAAATTCCAGGACAAGTTCATGGCATTGCAGAACAGAGGTCTTCCTAGCCTGATGGAGCCCTCAGGAAAACTACTGTCACATGAAAAATATGCCAAGAGGGTCAACACATTTGCTGCTAATCAGATTGCATAAAAGGCCAGCACATCAGCAGAAACAGGGCCAGCATCAGGACGGACCCTTTTCAACAGGGTGGAGAGCTTATTCTTCATTATGAATGAAATTACTCACTTGTTTGATGAGCCTCCCAATTTTTATAAGTATACAGAGGCAGATGAGACCATAGGGTCAATTTTGAGGCATCAACTGCCTACACAGGAAGTCTGGAATAGTTTGATACAATTACTGCTAAACGAAAGCCAGTAATTATGTTTTTTCCTTTTTGAAATATACAAATTATCATGCACAGGAAAATATGGATATATCAGCATATAAAAAAAAGAGGCTGAGCCAACTCAGCACAACCATTCGGCCACCACAGCAACACTGGCAGTCACAGGCGACAGGGCGGAAAAGCTACAGGAGGACAAAGCTGCACAGACACGTCATTCAGCAGTTATAACAAAGCATCAACCGACTTAGTGAGCTCCAAAGGTCGAAATCTTCTGACAGGAGTAAAGAGCATTTATGTTGTATTAAAGGCTGTAATAACTTCTTATCTACTATTTCTGTACGAGTTAATGAAGATATTTTATTTCTCAGATGACTCAATGCCTGAGATATTTTGTATGAGAGACTTCTATATATTCCCCCTCGCATGAGATAGCAGGGGTTGGACGTTGGATGTTGGATATTATTGATATCTATTCTATTGTTCTTTTACTGTAAACTCTCAGAGAAGTAATACAAAAGATGATGGAATTTCCAAAGCTCTGTGTTGCTTGATGCATTGTGGTGTTTAGCTGAAAGTTACAGGATTCCTACGTATTTCATGGCACAATAAGTTTTACTTATAACTCTTTGTTATGTGTTTTGTTATCTTTCATATCTCTTTCATGTTTCCTGTGTCTTACAGTTAATAGCAAGGAAAAATAATAGTTCCAGGATTTGATCACAGATTACCCTGAACTCAATCTAAGGTATTTTGAATGTTTTCTTCAGTTATAGTAATGAAGGTGTAATTCTTAATTGCTACCCTTTCACACTATATCTTTCACAGTGATTATTGTTCCAGGAATTCAAGTCTTGCTCCTGAGGAATATATCTCTTTCTCACACCTCATCTTAGTGGAAAATTCTTAATTTCTTTTCACTGGTTGTTCACATTCCACCATCATACTTTCAAGTTTGTTTCATGAAATATTTAAATGGCCCTGTAACTCTAGCTGCTCGAACTCAAGATTTCAAGAAACTAATAGCCACAGACTCCATTTCCCAATGGACTAACATTATCTGCAGATCTCCACTTTAATTACAGAAAAACATCCTTCCAACCAAACATAAACCGAAACCCTTACTTCATAACTAGCCTAGAATCTCCACAGAACAGAGACAAACCTTAAAGAGAGAGCCCTCTCTATTACAGTTGGGCTAGAAGCTGTAACCCAAAGATTGGTTAGTGGTTACCCCGGCCGTATTCCCTTGGGAGTCAAAGGGAACAACCTGGGTGTTAACAAGATAGACATTTGCGACATTTATAAAAGAGAAGCATCACATCGATATATGTAGCAGGATCATGTAACTTAACCAAAATAAAGCTCCGAAAATCAAAAATATATACATAACTGTTTATAGTTTATACATAATGTTCTGTAACCAAGAAAAAATCAGTCAAATTACCAAAAACTTAAAATGCTAGGGGGCACCCTAATGATGCTGGTGATAACAAGTCACCGCCTATGCAATCATGCGTAAAAGCCTAGTCCATCGACTAGGCATGCCAGTAGTATGTCGTTGCAACCGCAGAGGTAGCTCGTCGGTCCTCACATCCAGGATACCAAGAGTGAGACCCTTGACCTAATCCTGTAGTGCTGAAAGAGTCTCGGCCACATAAAGGTCATGGAGGATGGCCCTCCCCACAGCCTCTCCTACTGGAGCGGGCGCTGGTTCTCTGCAATGTACTGCTGGTTGAACTAGTCCAATATCTACATGAGCACATGAGTTTTGATTAGTCTTGATCAGAGAAAGCATAAGAACATTATAAGAACAATAAACAGAGATATGGTCAGAATATTTACCCATAGCACCCCACTGCTCGCCAGCCGGCAGCACTAAATCTGGGTCACCACGAAAATCCATGCCAACATATGGAAACTTTGCATAAGCCATCTCCTGATGATCGAACCATTCAAAGAAAGTATTGGAAAAATAAATCTGAGACTGGCCAGCCTGTCGAGACATGAGGTCAACCCATCTCTGCATATGTGGTTCAGTTGGTGGAGGTAGGCCAAGTGAGATGTACTGCGGCTGCATCAGTGGGATCTTCTCCAAAGAGAAAGCGGCCAAAATAGAACCATAGCCGAAATTCTTGGATCTTACGCTTTCCACCTTGTTCAGTTGTTTTTTCATCATAGAGAGTACTACATCGCACCAGTTGAACACCTTCAGTTCAAGGCATTCCAAAGCATACTGCATGTAAGACCTGTTAGCTATGTGAAGAGACGCACTACCAGCCAGTCTAGCAAAAGTGAACAGAATGGTCCTCAAGGGCCGGTCAGTGACATCTCAGATATTGATCTTGTTGTCCGTGCTCGGTTGAGATCCCTCTCTGCGGTGCCGGCGAATATACTCCCTCACGGACTCACCCCCATGGGCAGGACCCGATAATGAGAGAGGGGCACCATGCCTCGATAAACCGGTCAAAAAATAGATGTCCATAGTAGTCAAGGGGATCGATTTGCCCCTGATATGGAACACCTGGTTGGTAGGATCCCAGGTATTGAGGAAATATTGCAACAAGTTGATTTGTTGCCTCATGCTAGAGATTGGAAAAAACTTCAATAGGCCATAGTTCAACAATGCAGTTACCGTGCCCAGATCATGTAAAGGAACCATGTCCTCTTCTTCATGCTCACATTCTCGCCATGTAATAACCATCTTGCTCTGATGAATCTCTGAAAAACAAACAAGAGAAGAGTCAGGATCTTGATTTGGCAAAAAATAGACAAAAATCTATGAGAAAGTTGTGCAAAAAGTTTCCTCCTTGTGCCCATCGCACCCAAGCAGTGTACTGGGAGTGATGCATACTGACTAGCTAGTGAGAAGGCCAGTATGAATCGCACCCTTTGATTAAGGAAGGGTGTGATGGAGCCAAGGCGAGTTGTTCAAACCCCAGAGGCTCAGTAAAGCAAGGAAACAGGCTCAGAATTCAAAAAGAAAAGAATGAAATTGAAGAGCACAAGTTTAGCTCCTACCTGGTCAAGACGGCATGAAGAATCGTCCATAGAATCTCCCGGAATCAGCTAGTGAAAATCAGGGGGGAAAAGCACCTCCAGAGCTCCAACAAACCAAGTTCAAATGAAATGGTAAAATGAGAGGTAAAAGTCACTTTTAAATTACCATTCACGTAATTCGAGTAAGGTATTAGTGTTCTTAACTCATTTATCAAGCATACGTTTTCATTTCTAATCGGTTTGATGAAGTAATTGAATAGGTAGTATAATCTTTGAAAGAAGAAAATGCTAATGGTGAATCAAAGAATCAATGACCATTATCATGAGCAGTTTTAACACGAAATTCAAGCTCGTTAAAAAATAAACATAAGCAATGAGCAAATGTTTCCCCCAGAGTTTAAGCTCATTAAAAAATGAACCAATTTTCCAGTAAATAACCATTGTGAATGCATTATCATCAGCTTTTGAGCCTTGGTCGTGTTCTCATCATCACCTCCACTCTGTTTTTAGCCAAAAATTCACCTCCATTTCATTGTTTACCCTTTTGAGGAACATCTGCGAAGAGTGATTCTATTAGCCATCCTTGTGACACTACCGTGATTGGAAAATTCCAAACCTTACCTAGAATCAGCTGCTACCCGAAATCATCGCTCGTTCCTCGAAAAATGAGTCTCCTTTAAGCTCTTTTAAACTGACTTGTAAAATATGAAAAGATTGCCAAGCGATTAGCCTCTCCGGCTCGTTAAAGTCATCGGAAGTGCTATCCCTCCTCTAGATTTTAATCTTTTTGGACTTGAGGGATTATTACGCAAAAATATCGAGCGCTTGTCTTGTTCGGCTCGTTAAAATTACCGAACATTCATCCCTTTCATATTATTTTATGCTTTTTTGGACTTAAGGGATTATATGATGAAAAAGAATCTTTGGAGTTTCCTTTCCATCTCTTTTAGACTCTCTAAAATTGAAAAGGACTGAGTTATCTTTGTCGTTAAACTCGTTAAAACTGAATAGTGACAAACTCGTCCAAATGGACGAGAACGAGTTTCACTGTAGCTAGGCTCGTTAAAATATAGTGACAGGTTCACCCGAAGGGCGAATTATAGAACCAGCATATGTTATCCTCCTCAAGCTTGACAAAAATAAAGAGGTACTGGTCAGCAATGACTGGGGAAAATTGGGAAGAAAACTTGAAAAAACTTTATTGGTAGCAAGTCACTCTTGAACATGACACTCTCTCTGCATCCGAGTCAGGTTGGGTTGTTCCGTTCACTGGTCATATCACCATTGGTCTATCACACCATCCATCTTTGGGGTTAACGCTACCAGTCCATCGTCAGTGTCACTGATATGTTCAAGAGAAGTCACTCAGAGAATTCACCTGTGTCTCACCCGCTGCAATACATTCATGCTCCATTCTTTCATGACCTCCACCCTAAACCCTGTATCATTAGATCGTTTTCACCTCCAAAATCATTTGATTCATTCCATGTCGTAGATGTGGGATTCATTAAGGCCCTCCTACGATGGGTCACTTCTTGTCGACATCAACTCATTATCCAATAAGTCGACCTAGGAACAACCCTTTCAGTACTTTGAAGCTTGCATGCCTCAATGGCAAGTTTCTCACTTTCGACGACAAATTTACATTAATGGCCTTCGACAAAGAGATTTTGCGTGGTGTTTGACGCCACGTCCTTTTTCACACCATGCGAATTGTACTGTAGTACCTTGAGGGTCTTGTTATTATTGGTGATTCCTCTCGCGCCTGTTAACAACTTACATCATTGGCTGGTAATCAGGCGATGTCTTTCCATGTTCGACTCCAGAACATTTTTCACATGGATCGACTTGTACTATGAGTGAAGATTGAACGAGTTTTGAAGACCTCGGATCTAATTTCATCCATTCGGGCTGTGATATTCAAGAATATAAAGACATCAAATGTACATCATTGTCAAACAGATGATCATCCAAATCAAAAGATGATGAGTCTGAATCATCAGTCTGCTACACAGACGATTGTCTGTCCTATGTACATGAAAATGAATTTATAAAGCTGAGCATGGGATGCCCACCTCAGCTAGATCATGAAAAATATTATGAAGATAATTTATTGTATTGTATCTTATTACAGGTCACCTCCCAGCTCGAAAAAACTTCGGATCCTCATGATAAAGCATTTCACTCGACATCAAAAGATTAACGACATCATGCTTGGGGGCAACTGTTATAGACATTTTTGGGCACTGCAACCCCAATCATTAATGTCCATAAAATGAGGGCTCCTAAGTCCCTAAAAGTGTTGCTTCACTGCCTAAAGGATCAAGGTCAACTGATTACATCATCTCCTAGAAGTTCTCCACTAAAAACTGCTCAGAAATGGTCAAAACTGGACCATACTGAATACCCAGTGCAGAGGGTGCGATGCATATCACCTT
>APFE030133306.1:369859-381061 GCA_000404065.3 Pinus taeda
TGATCTAAGCTTTACTTGAGGTGAAGAAGGGCTTTCTTGCTGGAGGATGATACTGGGTCAGAACTATTGGTTGTAATCCTCTTGCTATTCTTGATATTAATAAATCTATTCAAGTTTTTCCTCCATATTCTTGTATGTTTGATTGTATATGCATTTGTGTGGTTAATACATATCTGGTCCTGTGTTATTTATGAATATAGATCTCTGTTCTTCGATAGTATTATGCTTCTTTGATTGCACAGGTGCTCTTTGAAGCTGTGTAGATGAAGAAGAAGCGGAAAAGATCTATCAGGAAGGAGAGGAATCAAGCAAGGAACCAAGCGCAAGACTAAGGTTGGTGTCGTTTGTTCCACTCTTATCTATTTTTCATAAAGGAAAGCGAAAGTAGTCTTTACTTGTTTGTTTCTAAGATAGCTACTAGTCTTAGTGGGAATAGTAGCTCCGAGTGGACACTATTCCCAGTAACAACGTGGAGGGGTGTATAATCTTCCTGGGGTATACATTCAGCTGAAACCTTTGAATATAGAAGATAATTAGGCTCCACACTCAACACGTCTATATAGACATGATGGTTGTACAAGGTTCATTAGGTTTCAATCTTCTCCTTGGACACAACTATATTTATGTCATGGGAGCTCTTGTTTCTTCGCTTTTCCATGTGGTTTGTTTTTTGCACGAAGGAATAATCATGACTATTGCTCAATTTTCGTTCATTGGTCACCAGGCATCTCCTTTGCAACCATCATCCCCTATCAGCTCTTATTTTCAAGTAGTACCTTCCTCGCCACAGGTCAATTATGTGGCTACCTGTTCCATCTCAACATTTGTTGATGATCACACAAATGGTATAGTACATTATGTACTAGGGGCATTAGAACCCGATCTGTCTTTGGTACCAAATGACACGTATTTCCCTTGGAGCGTGGTCCTTTCGTCTAGTGAAGACCTCTTGGGAGCCATGTTCTCATATGGTCCATGAACAAATGTACGAGGATAGTTTGTTCCTGTGTCAACCTTATTAAAAAATGAAACCACAGTTCCGAGGATAGTTTGTTCCAATGTCAACCTTCTTTAAAAAAATGAAACAAGGAGTCTGAAGCATAGTTCCTTGTCTTGTGTTAAGCTCATTAAAAAATGAAACAAGGGTTGTGAGGATAGTTGTTTTACTGTGTCAACCTCATTAAAAAGTGAAACAACTCCCTTTTCCAAATCGAGTCTTTGATTAAGATCTCGTAAAATCCCAGTCGAGTCTTTCTAAGATCTCGAAAGTGAACCTTCATTCCATCCACCTAGTTGAATCAAATGAAGTTTGGGGGGCATGTACCTCAATTTGAGTCATTATGCTGGGGGCATGTCAACTTATAGCAAGCATAGTTTTCATTTCAAGCTTGTGTAAAACATGAAACTGAATCCAAGTAGAGTTCTCCATGGTTCAAGCTTCTGTAAAAATGAACCTCCAGTTGATTTATGCCTCGTGATTGCCATTTCAATTAGCTGATTTCTGCTAGATGAGCCTTGGTTGTTTCATTCCATAGCCACCATCTGTTTGGATGGTCATATGCTTTCACTTGGTTGTTTTCCTTTCCTAAGGGACCTCAGCGGTGAGTGTTTTTATTAGCCAGCCTCTTGACCATTATGTGTTTTGAGCAGTTCCTCCATTGTCGGAACCAGCTGCTACCTTTTATACCATTCATTCCTCCAGGATGAGTCACCTTTTAGCTCTTTTCTGACTCGTAAAAAATGAAAAGATTGTGAAGTATTTTTCCATTTTGACTCATAAAAGAAATAAAATGGGTGGTCTGCTTTCAAACTCTTTTCCAACCCTTTTAAACATGAAAAGATCGCCGAGATCTTATCACTTTGAACTCATTAAAGGCTGCAAAGCATCATCTACCCAGTATAAGTTTACCCCTTTTATGGGCTGGAATAGATTATTTATGAAAAAGGTATACGTTGATCTATCATGGTCAATAGGTTCCCTTCGGTATTGTTTTCTACCTTTTCAGATTCGAGGGACAAATTTACAAAAGGGGACCTTTGGATTTTTCTTTTCTGTGTCTTTTTCAAACTCTCTAAATATGAAAAAAATTATAAGTTTTACCTATGTCAGACTCGTTAAACCCTAACACTTTGGACTTGTCACCATGATGAGACCGAGATTATCCTTCCTATGGCTCATTAAAATCACTAGGTTGGATTCATCAAAAGGATGAAATTGCATTACAAGCATATGATATCCCCTTCAACATTATGTTTCATAAATAATAGGGTACTCGCCATAAATGGTGGGGGAAAATTAGAAACATTCTATTGGTTGTTACGGTAGCTTGTCACTCTTGGACATCGACACTCTTTCTGCTTCGTGTCAGGTTGTGATATCCTCTATCTATCGTTGGCTTTTCGGATTTTGGGTTGTTCATTTTGCCTCATTCCATCTGATCCTTGCTACATCATCATGACCTTTGATCCCTTCGTACCAAAATGCTGCCAAATTCTAGAGTCGTGTCGCTGATATGTTCAAGAGTTTCATCCTTCCATAGTTTGTAGCCTTACACACCTTCCTCAGATTCTCTATCTCATTCACATTCATCTTGTTCCTTTGTCTCATGTTGATGATGTGGGAAACATTATAGCCCTCCTTCAACTGGTTGCTTCCTGTCAACTTCAGCTCATTATCTAGGAAGTTGATCTAGAGACTCCTTTCTGGTACCTTAGAGCTTGCATGCCTCAACGGAAAGTTCTTCACATTCGACGATAGGCTTGCATTATTGGTCTTCGATTGAGTGATTTCACAAGTGCTCAACTTTAGATCATTCCTAACACTTTGTGGATTGTACTAGTAGTACCTTGAGAACCATTGACATTACTGGTGGTCTCTCTCGTGTTTGTTAACGATTTACATCATTGGCTGGTAATCAAGTGATTTTCTAGTATGCTCAACTTCAACACATCTATTCACATATTAGAAATTGTACCATGGTCAGGTTGGGATTCAAGACCCTCGGCTTAGATTACTCAAGTCTAGGTTGCGCGGATTGATTCATACATGACTCTTTTGATTGGATGGCTACGACCATACCCGAGTCTTTTTTGTGGTCGATCTGATTGGATGGTTGCATCCATACCACAGACCATTTATGTTTATCTTCTAGATGGCTACACCCATGCCTTATGAACATGTATTTCCTTTCACTATGTACTCATGTATCAAAAATATCAGTTGTACTTGTGTCTACACGTTCTTCGCGAGGAAGTTCTATTTCAGTTATGGATTTGTAAATCATTTCACCCCTCCCACTCTCTTAGCCTTCACACTTTAGGGGGCATCTGTTACACAGTAATTTGTCACCGAATCTGCATTCCCTGATCCCAGATACTGCTAGTCCATGTTGCTGACATCTATTCTGTGTCATGTTTCCAATGATGTGTCAAAGCCTTCCTTGTAATCTCAAGAATAATGTCTTAGTTCATTATCCCTGAAGCAAACCCCTTTTAACCTAAGTTTCTGGGTCGTTGCGGGTCAAAATTTATCCCTCCCGTGAAGATGATCAAGTTAACACTAGCCCTAGCGAATTCTTCACTATGTCCCTATGATGCACCTACGATGAGCCAAATTTGGCAATTTTTTTTACAACTCGTTGAAGCTTCAAGATGAATTTGCTTCATGGGTGGTCCTAGGGCTAATTGTTGGGTCAGTTGAGCTCGCCTCTCTCCTCTAGGATAGTTGTTCCACCTTTTGTGCAACTTCCCTAAGAGATAAGCTCTTCCTCCCATCTCTTATGGAAACTCTCCCTCCTATAAATGTCTTCTCCATGAATGACATCAGCTAGCTTGGATGTAATTGGATGATAGCTAGATGTAATTTGGTAGCTTCAGATTTCTAAGAGATGAGTAGAGGTAGAGAGTGTTATTGGAGTGTGGAAGTAGCCTCATATGTATTTTGGCTGGAGAGATGTTTGAGTAGAGTTGGTTTGAGAAATTTCTAGCATCAACCTTTTGAACAAAAGAGTGAGTCATTTGTTCCCTTAGGAGATGGTTCACAAGTAAATGCTTACAGAGACATGCTGACTGGATCCTTCGAGGATACTTACGATGTCAAGGCTCAGTTGTAAGTTTTACATTGATTTATATTAATACAAATCAATAGCTTGTTTCCCATATTGCATGTTGAAATTGTATGTCAATAGCTTGAGGTTCCTTGACTCTTCAAGCAGATTGTTTAGTTGTTTCCTATTACGTTTGTGGTGTTTCTCTACATGTTGTTTTCAGGTACAAGCAATTAGAAGAACAAGAGTTAGAGCGACATGAAAAGCACTTTATCGAACGTAAATCCAAAGGTAGGCCTTCATAACACCATTTTTCTAAGGAAATTTTCTTTGGTATTGTCTTTGCGGTGACTAGACCCACTCTAGGGCTAGAGGGGTTGCCTCTGTCCAAAGAGGGAACTTGCTTGTGTCACAAGGTGGAAACATAGGAGAGGCACCCACAAACGAAGGAGGTCTTGGGGGGTGGATCCAGAAGGCTCGGCTGGGATGTAAACAACAGGGTGCTAAGGAGCTGGCTATTGATTAGATGTACCAGATTGCTTGAGGGCAACCTGTGACGCTTGTAACATGCAAACACTCATAGAGTTAGGCTCTAAGATTGGAGCGGGATGACCAGTGAAAAAGCCTAACAATGAGGAATATTTATAGACTCCGGGTGAAACCATGGTGAGGGGAGGGGAAGACTGTTTATATGACATTGATGAGATAATGGACTCGAGGGAGGTCACGGATGCCAGCTCATAGTAAGTCAACTGATCGATGGTAATGATCCTCCCTTCATGGGGGAATCACATCTTGCAGAACACCATAGACATGACGACTGAAATAGCATATGTGTAACTACGACCTAAGAGAATTTTGTAATCAAGATGGGCATCAATGACTTCAATGTCAACGTGGACAGTCTTTCCCACAAGGGTCACTAGATACTTGTGGTAATTGCCAAGAGGTTGGGAGGAGTGTCCACCCCAAGCATGCAAAGTGATGGTGGAGGGGGACAACTCAAGTGACTTGAGTTGTTTCCAAATGGTAGTGGACATCACACAGGTGGATGCGCCTTCGTCAATAATGCATCGAGAGATGATGGCATTATGAACTCTAATTGGTATTTAGAAAGCAACAAATGAAGGCAATGAGGGATGTTTTGATGTATCAATAGGGAAGACAATTAGACAATCGGCAGAAGGATCTACTACATCCAAGGAAGTTATTAGAGCTTTCTGTTGAGATGGCCATGACTAGAATACTTCCAACATCGACATGGCAGCAGTTGATTGTGCCAAATCGTCTACTATACTGTATGTATATGCAGCTTGGTTAGAAGCCGCATTACGGTGTAATGGTCCCTTGGGGATCTTAGGAATGGCCTCAAATTTAGGTTGAGGGCTCTGTAACAGACCATTTGCTGTCATAGGAGGCTCAGAAGATGCTTTTGTTTTGGACTCAGTGGTGGACAAAGTCGATGGATTGTCTTATTGATGCGATCGAGTTTACAGGTTGATATCGAAGGGATTAACCTCATTAGAATTAATCATAAGGATCTGGTAGTCACTAGGAACAGAAGGTTTGGGGGGCTAGGTTGCTTGACCTGGTTGGGGTTGATCAACAACAAATCCTTACTGAGGGAAAGGATTTGTGAGCACTACCAGTTGAGATGGCACATGATTCTGAGGTGATTGTTGACATTTAGAAACTACTTGAGCTTCCCATGTCTGGCACATCTGGGGTAAGAGAGGACATTTGTGTAAAATGGCCATGTACACACAACATGCACAAGGTTTTTTCATACGAATAGCCTTATTCTTCTTGGGTTGGTTGCCCTGTTGTTGATTGTTGGCGTTAGGCTGGTTCCCCTGGGGTTCACTAGGTTTATTACCTTAATTACCCTAGTTACCCTTGTTACCCTTCCCCTTATTTTTTTTCTTTGAATTTTGGGGATTGTTCGCACTCTGCTGTGTAAACACTTGAACCTGAGGGGGTGGTGGCTACTAGGGCTAAGGATGCATGGGAGGTTGTGGCGTTAATGTTTGAGGAGCTAGACAACGCAAATATGCATAAGGAGGAGCAATGGTTTGGTAAATAGGTTGGGGCCCTGAAAACATGTTGCTAGCAAGAGGGGCATGAGTGTTAGAGGAACTGGTGCCCCCTTGTGGATAGCCATAACTTTGCTAAGTATATGGTGAAGGATGTGAAAGGGTTCCAATGATATTGTCGATGGTGTGAGATGCCCCCAGTGCATTGGCACTTCTAGGATGATGGAGGTCTAGAATGACGGTATATACATAATCGGATTGCACACAAATCAGGTCATATCTTAGAGTGGTTTGGAGAGCTTCTTCCTCAGTATGTGGAAAATGGGACGTGACATATTTCCCAATGGGTGATAAGAGGCTCCTAAGAAATAAATCTAGGTAGACGCAGTCTTCGAAGGGTGGAGCACGACATGTGCTCCTCCTTTGATGCCACTCATGAACATGGTCAGAGAGGCAAGTGGCAGATGACTAATGGAATGAGGTCAATAGCTCCATACTAGTGTCATATTGGAGAGGTAACTGGAAATATGAGAGGAATTATTTAGCAAGCATCGTGAAAATGGAATGAGATGCTGCAAGTTGGTCTATATACCAGTTTGCAGTGTCTAGAGTGAGTGTGTGTTAGAATAGACAAAGTTGAATGGAGTCATTGGTAATGGAGTTGGAAAAACACCACATGTTGAAGGATCGAACATGGTTAGTAGGATCCTCTCGAGCATTACCCTCAAACTTTGGGATATCTGAGGGAAGCTTAGTCGGCATAGAAGGCCACCAGATAGAACTAGAGCCATCACTAGGTTGGGTTCCTACACTAGCTATGGGTCTAGACATGGTGTTGATATGCAGTGAAGGAGGCTCAGAATCAGATGAGGAATCGGGAGAACTAGGAGAAGAGTCGGTATGGGGACTCAGAGGGCTATGAACTCAAACCTGATAGGGATGGGTAATATGCCCAAGTTGAAAATGGGGGTGAAGGCCTAATAGTCTCTGTGAAAAACACCTTGGTGGCGCAATGGAGGTAACACGTATGTGACATGGAAATGGTGAAGGGAGATCAACAATATGCCTTTGTCTCGATGAGGGGAGATAAATTTATTATGCTCATTCTTGGCTTGGTGGTGTAAACAAAGCACCCTTCACTTAAGGTGTGCTTGTGTGTGCAAGTGTATTTATTGATTAAGCCCAGATCTTGTTTGTAAAAATAAATAAAAAAAACTTGCTGAAAATAAACTGAAATTAACAACAGAAAATGAACAGAAAAACAATTAACTAAACCCCACCCAAACTAGGTTTGCAAACACTACGCTAGTTGGTGGCTAAATCGGCTGCAAATATGCTAAAAAGGTCAAGAGATCTAGAAGTTGGTGTGACTAGGATCAAGTGACACTAAGCTACTGGAAAGTGGTGCAGAAAGAGAAAAAAACCAGAGGGGAAGATCGCTGCAAAAGGATAGCAAGATGGGTGAAACACCTAGGGAAACTAATGGGACCCTAAGGCCAATGACAAAACAAGTTTTAATATGAAACTATGGATAGTGACAACCTATCATTATAGATCTGAAACATAAGGGTACATATTTGGAAAAAAATGGTTGAAAGTGCTGTAGAAACTCAGACTACTCACTCAACTAAAATCCTCCTATAAAGGTGGAAGCATACTAGAAGCCCTAGGGGGGCTAAATTCCACTTCGATGAGTAAATAAGAGTAGATGAAGGCCTGAGCAAGATGATACAGAGGTCAAACAACCCAGAAAACAACTCTCGGAAAAACCCATAAACATATTTGATAAAAACTTGGAAATCTTAAAATCGCAAATACTGACCTGATTTTAGGTGAGATCATACTTTTCTGGCTTAAAAATGTGCTATGGCCTCCAGATCACACATTTTGGGCTAAAAGGTGTGATTTCTTCTCCATGATACCCAGTCAAGAAATCTAAAAAAACACGGTCGCCTTTGTTGCAGCTGGTCCCTATGACCTGCAGAAACGATTAGAAAGCTTGCGAAAATGAGAAATTTAATAGATATAGGGTTTAAAAACTAGGAAAAATTAAGAGAATTGAAAAGGGAAGAAACCCTAAGCTAAAAAATGAAGGTCACCCAGGTTTTTGGATCTGAAGTATGAAAACCCAGTGGAGTCGCCAATTTTATTATAGTGTTTTCTTCTCAAAGATGTACAAAAAGAACCCACTTAAGATTGTGGATGACAAACAATCTCAACAATATAAATGGCTACTAAACATTGTTGATCTACAACAACTCATAGAAACAAAACCTACCAAAATTATGATCTACGCCACAATCATAGTTAAACAACAAAAAGAGTAATAACTCCAATCATCCGATGGAAAATAGATATACAAAGAATAGTTTTTATTATAACACCTATGAAGGGAACATATAGATGTTACCAGTCCCCCTCTATGGGATGTGTTCTTCGCTATCCTCAAATGTCTTCAACTTGTGTAGTGTCTCTCTCCTCTATAATGTGTAAACCCAGCAAAAATATGGTGTGCGACAACGAAAATAATCAGAGTTACAACAACGAGTGTAATAATGAAAATAATCAAAAGTAAATAATGAATGGAAAACCCTTCTATTTATAACAAAATATTTAGTTATCCTCGAATAACGGGCAATAATAAAATATTATGATCCCATCCTTGGAATAACCCCTTGAAATATTTTATTATATTTGGTTACGAGGGAAAAAGTATTTAAACTTTTATTTAGAAGTAATAAATAAATAAATGATTTATTTATCATCTCAAGGAATTAGTTAAGGAATAATAAATAAATAAGGATTTATTTAATTATTCCTAAGGTATTTAGTCAAATTTGACAAAGAATAATAATTAGTTAGTGATTAATTAATTATTCTTAGAGAAAAATAAGACAATTAATGATCTATCTGTTATTTTTCATGATTGAGTCTAACATGACAAAGAATAATAATTGAACAATGGTTTAATTAATTATTCCTAGAATAAAATCAAATAAATGGTGATTTAGTTAATTATTCTTCATGGGTTTAACTATAAATTACTTAACAAAGGTGGTTTATTAAGTAATTTTTCACAGTGAAAGCAATTTTTACTATGGTAAAATTGGCTTTACATGTGTACTTCGATCCATTTAGTAAATTACGCTAGATGATAAATTTTTTGGTGATAACAGAAATCAAATTGAGAATTTATTGCTACATTTTTTAACACTCCCTCCGAGTAAGAAATGGATTATAAACCACCCCTATCCTACACCTATGGAAGTCAAACTTCCCTCTTGACAAGGCCTTTGTCAAAATGGCAGCATCTTGCTCCTCTGTCAGAATGTACTACAACAACATTATCCACCTTTGCACACAATCATGTAAATGGTGATATTGGATATCTATATTCTTGGAATGATTGTGAAAAATAGGATTCTCAAAAAGCTTGCTGCAAATTTGATTATCACAGTAGATCAAAATTGGATCCATCATCTAACTAAACAATCCAAGAAGTATCTTTCTCATCCAGATTGCCTCACATGTTTCTTCACTTGCAGCCATGTATTCTTCCTCTGTCGAGCTGAGCACCACAAATATTTTCTTCGTTCTTTACTAGGAAATAACAATGGACCCAACACTGAAAATTCCACTTGAAGGAATGTTTTAGTCTAATGGACTCCCCAAACAATTTGCATTTTTGAAGCCACACAACTTCACTCCCTCTATTCATGTGTACCATAGTCCAAACTAGGTAGTGCCTCTGAGGTACTGTAAAACATGTTTAGCTTCCTTCCAAAATAATTTGGTTGGAGTAACCATAGGTTGGCTCAGCTCATTTACTGCATAGAAAATATCTGATCATGTGTTCACAAGATACATCAGTGAACCCACTAGCTTCTCATAAATGGTAGAATCCACTTCCTCACATGAAGTGGCATCCTCCTTCCTTCGGTTGGTCACTAAAGGTGTCTCCAAGGCTTTGCAACTCTCCATGCAGAACTTCTATAGTATCTCATTTGCGTACTTTCCTTGAGAGAAAAACAATTCCCCGTCACCTTGCCGTACTTCCAACCCAAGGAAGTAGTGAATGAGACCCATGTCTTTAATTTCAATCTTCCTTGTAAGGTCCTCCTTGCAAGATCTGATCAATTTTTCATCACTAGTTAAAATTAGATCATCAACATATAAGAAAATAATAAACAATTTACCTTCTACCAAGATGTGATAGAGGTTTTCATCCACTTCACTTTTGGTGAAGCCCAAACCAGTGAGATATCTATTGATCCTGGTGTACCAAGCATCGGGTACTTATTTGAGACCATACAATGCTCACTTGACTTTTCACACATGAGACTCGATCAAAGTATCAAATCCTTCTGGTTGCTCAATGTACACCTCCTCCTCAATATATCGATTGAGGAATGCTTTTTTTACATCCATCTGGTGGATCTTCCACACCATCTACGCAGCCAGAGTAAGAATTGATGTAATGGATGAGTACCTTACTACTGGAGCAAAGGTCTCCTCATAGTCAACTCCCTCAACTTGAGAGTACCCCTTGGCCACAAATATGGCCTTATACTTCTCTATGCTTCCATCTACTACCTACTTTACCTTGAAGACCCATCTCGAACCCACAACTGATTTATCTGCTGGTCTTGGGACCACTTCCCAAACATTGTTCTTTACAATGGATTCTTATTCCTCCACCATTGCATCAACCCATATAGTTTGATCTACTTCTTCCTCTAAGAGGATGACTTAGTCTCTACAAGCTTAGTCATTAGAGCCATGTAGTCATTGTACTAATCATATGACCTTCTCTTCCTGTGCAAATTTGAAGGAGCACCCACATTCCCCGTCACATCTTACACAAGTCTCTTAGCTTCCCTAGTTCTTTTCCTGCCTTCACTAGGTGGTTCTGCTTGAGTGGCAGTCTCCACTCTCTGCTCCTCAATTTATGGTTTCTTGAAAAATTCCTAAGTTTCCTCCTTTGGAGCTAAAATATCCTCCTCTGGTGGTGTCATGCGGAAAGAGTTATGTTTGCGGACAAACCTAACCTCCCTAGGAGTCTAAGACTCTCTAGTGACAAACAAACCAAACAAGAACAATCCTTCTCTAAACACACATTATTC